>OW240918.1:157343019-157390519 GCA_933207985.1 Pelobates cultripes
TCATTTATATTTTTTCTCAACTGAGGTCCCTTTCCTTCATTTTCATTTGTAAATACCAAACAAAAATATTAATTGAGGCAGTCAGCTAGACCTTTATCCTCTTCTACATACCTTCCTTCTTTTGTTTTTAATCTAACTAATCCTTGTTTTACTTTTCTTTTCTCATTTATGTATCTAAAAAAAGTTTTGTCCCCCTTTTTTACTGACTGTGCTATTTTCTCTTCTGTGTGTGATTTGGAAGCTCTTATAACTTGCTTAGCCTCTTTCTGCCTAATCTTATAGATCATTCTGTCTTCCTCACTCTGGTTTTTTTTATAATTACTAAATGCTAACTTTTAGTTTTTTACTATTTTGGCCACATCTGCGGAGTACCACAGTGGTTTCTTGAATTTTTTGCTTTTACTGACAAGCCTAATGCAATTTTCTGTTGCCTTCAGTAGTGCAACTTTTAAATAATCCCATTTCTCTTGGACTCCATTTAAATCGCTCCAGTCTGATAATGACCCCTTTACACATATTCTAATTTTAGAAAAGTCTGTTTTTCTAAAGTCTAAAACTTTTTTGTTTTTGTGTGGTCTGACTCAGTCACTGTTCTTATATTAAACCACACTGACTGATGATCACTGGATCCTAAACGTTCACCTACAGTAATATCTGATACCAAATCTCCATTTGTTAACACTAAATCTAGAATGGCCTCTGTATGAGTTGGCTCCTCAACAACTTGTTTTAGAGACAATCCCAGTAGGAAGTTTAGAATAGGTGTGCTCCTGGCACAAGCAGCTATTTTTGTTTTCCAATTCACATCAGGAAGATTAAAGTCACCCAAGATGATAACTTCCCCCTTCATTGTCATTTAAGCTATTTCCTCAACTAGTAGATTATCGAACTCTTCAATTTGTCCTGGGGGCCTATAAATCACACCTACATGAGTTACTGTGTGATTACCAAATTCTAACGTAACCCAAACGGACTCTATGTTTGCGGCTCTCGAATGAAGGTGCGGTCACGTGTCCCACCTAGCTCTAAGAGCGTGCTGCGCATCTCGGGCACGCTCTTAAAGGGGCAGTGGGAGCCAAAAAATGAAATGTGCTCCCATGGGCTCCTGTCATCCCACATTCCCCAGACACTCACATTTTGGGGGCGTGGATATGACAGGGGCCAATCAAAGTAAAGTTTAGGGTGTAACGGACCGTTTTGCACAAAAGGGAAAAAAAATGCTTAGACGATAATCCCCTTTCAGAGACAGGCACAGCTACTGTAGAATCACCAAAACTCACGAACTGAATACAAGTGAATGCTCCAAACACTCGAACTGCATACAAGGGAATGGTCCAAACACTCGAACTGCATACAAGTGAATGCTCCAAACTCCCGAATGGCATACAAGGGAATAAGGTAGCACTCCAAATACACGAACAGGAACCATACAAATTGCTGCTACCAGACGAACAGGAAAAGCTCCCAAGCGGCTTACAGTCCTTAGCAGCATACAGTAAATCCCCCCCAAAGACGAGACAAGGCTCCGTGTTGAGGGTCAAGCAGTGGTCTGTTTAATGAAGGCTACCTGCCCGGCTTTTATGCAGGTCTCCCACCTGGTGGACACTCCCCTAGGGGACCAAATGGGAGACTGTGACAAGGGACAGACAAGTAGACAAATAGGACACACAGTCACAGTATATTCCCACAATGCATCTTGGCTTCCACCCCTCTGCCCTGGGAGATAATTGAGAAGTAACTCAATTATCTCCCAAGACAAAGGCAAAACTCCATTACACATGTGGGGACACAAAACCAGTATTATACTTTAAAATACATAAAGTAACATTTATTACATAAAACACAGACATGTAACATATCCCCAGATAGCTCAGGTCTGAGTGCACATTATTAGGTGAATGGCACTCAGACCACACGAATACAGTTTAATCGCCATGGAGCCTTTACAGTCAGTTTCATACGAATGGGCTCCATGGGATTCCTATCTGGGGTATAACCTATTCAAACAGAACTACCGAACACCGGCCGTTCGTGCACTTCCACCGAACAAGAAGGGAGGTCGGCGGCTTCAGCGGTGTTCGCGCAAAACTGTGTCCGATTTTAGTTCCATGAAAATAGGGGCGAACACCGCTGTGCATTCGTATGTTTAAAATGGCCGCGACCTTGTGTTCGGGATATGAATGGCAGCCACCCAGCATTCCTCAATTAAGCTGCGGTTAACCGCAGCTTCAGGGAGGTTAATTGTCGGCACACTCCAGTTCCCAGGTGGTCCAGTCATTCGTACGGTTGTTCGGTAGATTGAATCTACCGAACCCCAGGCAGAAAAGCACGTTTTGGTAAAAAAAGATGTCTTTTAACAGGGGGCCATAGTCCAAAGACAGCAGGCGAGCAACCAGGCTTCTCCAATGCAATGTGGCGAGATTGGTCTTGTCACATAGGGTATTTATACTTACCTCTCCCTTAACTCCCTGCCCTATCGTGGTTTCTGTTTCAGTTCCCTTTAGCGCTTGTTGTGTTCAGTTGTGATTTTCGTGCTTGACCTTGGCTTTGTATCTGACTCCGTTTATTTCTCTATCCCTGTTTTGTCTTGTTTGCCGGCTTACTGACTACTGTGTACCAGACCTTGGCTAGTTTTTGTTCTCGCAGTCTCTTTGTTCCCTTGACCTCGGCTTGTTCTTGACTCTGTCTATTCTCTGCTATACGGTGAGTCCGGCCATTCTAAGGTCCGGTAAGTCGTATCTGCTCTATCTGTCGATTGTTGGACTAAATCTTGCGTGTAGGGGTAAACTACCATGACATTACTATAGGGCCATGGACCCCGCAGATTTAAGTCAGCAATTACCTTCTCATGAGGCTAGATTTACAGAGCAGGATCACCGTATGGATCAGATAGCTCAGGCCCTCCAGACACTCTTATCTAGAACTAGTACCAACTCCTCCTGCACCCCTTGTTCCAGATGTATCCACCATGCCTAATGCTTCTGCACTTTTAACCCCTCCACCCAGGTATGGAGGGGATGCTAAGTCTTGCAGGGGATTTATTAATCAAGTGGAATTCCACTTTGAGATGTATCCACGTTCCTTTCCCACTGACAGGTCTAAAGTGGGATTCTTTATGCACCAACTTACTGATAAAGCACTTGAGTGGGCAAATCCTATTTGGGAGGCTAATGGACCTATGGTGCATAATTTCGATAGCTTCCTTACGGCTTTTCGTAGAACCTTTGACACAACTAAAAGGTCAAATAATGCCGCCAGGGCATTAATGAGAATTAAACAGGGTTCTAGGTCTGTTGCTGATTATGCTATTCAGTTTCGTACCCTTGCTTCGCAGGTAGATTGGACCAACAATGGGCTAACTACAGCATTCATGGAAGGACTATCTGATACTATATTGGATGAGGTAGCAGATAGGGATCTTCCTATCCCATTAGAGGACCTTATCGACTATCTCATTGATAGTAGACAATAGGATTCGTGACAGACTCTCTACTAAGAATAGGAATAGATGTTTTGTTACATTAAATACTCCTAGAGTTGCAAATCCTGAGAGTTTCAAGGTATCAGAGGAGGAACCCATGCAATTAGGGGTTGCCAAACTCTCTGATGCTGAAGAATTGTATAGGATAATGGAGGGACTTTGCCTGTACTGTGGTAAGAAGGGTCATATGCTAAAAGAATGTCCCGTGCTTCCGGAAAACTATCGCACCTAAGGCCATATAGGGGACTGGCCTTGGGTGTGATATCTAAGTCCCTAAAATTGCCTCTTAATCGACTACTTCTCCCTGTTTCTCTGCATCTGGAGAATAATTGCATAGCAAGAAACATACTAGCCCTGGTTGATTCCGGGGCAGCTGAGAATTTCATAGACTCTAGATTTGTTAGGAAAAACAAAATACCCATTAGAGAGAAGAAGACACCCATGGCCGTTGAGGCCATAGATGGTAGACCATTATGCTCCCCAGTTATCACACATGAAACTGAACCGTTGCATATGTATACAGGGATGTTACATTTAGAAACCATTCGGTTTCAGGTCATCACCTCTCCTTCCTCTCACATTGTGTTAGGGTACCCATGGTTACGTTCTCACAATCCCATTTTTGACTGGGAGTCAGGACAAATAGTATCTTGGAGTGAAACTTGCCAAGAGTCTTGTATAATTAAAATGACCCTTTGAATTCTATTAATGTACCTACTACTCCTCCTTTGTCTACTATTATACCTCCTCAGTACATGTGTCTTAAGTCTGTCTTCGATAAGAGGGAGGCTGAAAAATTACTGCCTCATAGACCCTACGATTGTGCTATTGATATATTGCCTGGCACTATACCTCCCAAAGGCAGGGTGTATCCTTTGTCTCCGCAAGAAAATCTTGTCATGGAGGAATATATTAAAGAATCTCTACAAAAGGGATTTATAAGGAGATCCTCTTCTCCGGCAGGGTTCTTCTTTGTGTCAAAGAAGGAGGGCGATTTAAGACCTTGTATTGATTATAGGGGCCTAAATAAAATCACTATACAAAATGCTTACCCTATACCATTAATCACGGAATTATTCGACAGGCTTAAACAAGCTACTGTGTTTACTTAATTGGACCTTAGAGGTGCATACAATCTCATATGTATAAAAAAGGGCCATGAGTGGAAAACTGCATTCAATACTAGGAGTGGTCATTACGAGTATACTGTGATGCCATTCGGTCTTTGTAATGCCCCAGCAGTGTTTCAAGAATTTATTAATGACGTCTTACGAGAGTTCATTCATTCATTTGTGATAGTGTACTTGGATGACATATTAATATATTCAACAGATTTACATACCCATCACATGCATGTTAAAACAGTCTTGAAAACCCTTCTTGTTAATGGTCTTTATTGTAAACTAGAAAAATGTTTATTTGACCAATCCGAAGTACAGTTTTTAGGTTATGTAATTTCTGCTAAAGGTTTTCGTATGGATCCCCAGAAGCTTTCTGCTGCCATGGAATGGCCTTTACCTAAGGGACTGAAAGCCATTCAGCGTTTTCTTGGGTTTTCTAACTATTATAGACGCTTTATTAAAGGATTTTCTTCTATAGTAGCGCCTATAACAAGCATGACTAAAAGGATGGCAATACTCGTGTCTGGTCCCCAGAGGCGCTTGAGGCCTTTGAATTTCTTAAAACCGCGTTTGCCTCTGCTCCTATTTTACAGCATCCTGTCCCTTCTTTGCCTTATATTCTTGAAGTTGATGCTTCGGATATTGGGGTAGGTGCTGTCTTATCTCAAAGAGAATCACCTGATAAGCCATTACATCCTTGTGGCTTCTTTTCCAAACAGATGTCCAAAGCCGAAAAGAACTATGACATAGGCAATCGAGAACTCCTTGCTATTGTTTTAGCACTCAAGGAGTGGAGACATCTTTTAGAAGGTACTAAGGATCCCATCCTCATTTTTACGGATCCTACCTTAGTGAAGCCAAAAGATTGTCTTCTAGGCAGGCCAGGTGGTCACTGTTCTTATCTCATTTCAATTATATCATCACCTACAGACCAGGTGATCGTAACACTAAAGCTGACGCTCTGTCTAGACAATTCGAAACTACCGACAAACAAGAGTTTGATAATACCCCTGTCATTCCCCCCGGACAGAATAATAGCTACTACTCTATCTATTTCTTCTTCACTCTTACAAGTTATACAGGCTAAACAAATCATGGCACCCAGTGAGAAACCTACTGATAAACTGTTTGTTGATGTTCCCGAAAGACGGGACATTATGTCGTTATATCATGACGCCAAAACTGCTGGACATCCTGGTGTTTCTAAAACCTTAACAGCAGTTTCTAGATATTTTTGGTGGGCTTCCTTACGCAAGGATATCACCGATTACGTTTGGGCATGTACTACTTGTGCCTGGATGAAGTCTTCTCATAGAGTTCATTGTGGGTTGTTGCACCCGTTGCCCATACCCGAGAGGCCTTGGTCCAATCTATCCATGGATTTTATTGTTGAATTGCCTCCTTCGAATGGCAAAACAGTCATCCTGATGATAATGGATCGATTTTCTAAGATGGCTCATTTTGTGTCTCTTGTCAAATTGCCCTCATCCAAGGAACTTGCTTCTATCTTCGCCAGGGAGGTGTTTCGGTTGCATGGCATTCCTGTATCAATTGTATCAGATAGGGGAAGCCAATTTATTTCCAGATTCTGGAGAGCTTTTTGTTCAGAGATGGGTGTTTCTCTCTCGTTGTCCTCCGCTTACCACCCCCAGTCTAATGGAGCTGCTGAACATGCCAACCAGTCCCTAGAGCAGTATCTTCGTTGTTTCGTATCCCACCATCAAAACAATTGGGCTGACCTGCTTCCTTGGGCTTCCGGTAAAAGCCCTTTCTACGTTGTTTATGGCCGGCATCCTGTTGTTCTTCCAGCTGCATTCTCCTTACAGGGCATGCCAGCTCTGGATGAACATTTGGCTGGTTTACGTACTACTTGGGAGCAGGTTCAGCGTTCTTTGGTGGACTCCGCTGCTCGCCAAAAGGTTCAAGCTGACAAACATCACAGGGCCGCTCCGTCATATGTCGTGGGGGACAGGGTTTGGCTTTCCACTCGCAATATCCGCCTTCAGTGCCTTCTATGAAGTTGGCCCCCCGTTTTATAGGCCCTTTCCGTATTTCTAAGGTCGGTTTTTATAGATTTGTGAATTGACCGATGCTGAATTCCTGGAACTGTTTTCGGCAGGAGCCGCGTGTGTGGTCGGTAAAAGGGACCCTCCACACTTTTTCAGAACCCCTGACCCGATCTGGGTGAAATTTGGATATGTTTGTCCCCCAGATCGTGGCTATCAGGGGATATGTAATTTGTGGGGATACCTTGTGGGGAAAGGGGTGTTCTAAGTTTTGGGGAAATTGGGTGCTCTCTGCCTGGAGATAATTGGTTTATTCCTTAACTTATCTCAATATCTCCCAGGCACAGAGGAGGCGTGTATTACTGTAAATCTGTACGTTGATTGGCTGTTGTCTTTGTTTGCTGTGGGAGGTCCTCTTGGAGGAGGATTTCTCATAAAAGCCCATGTGTGTCAATAAAATTCATTCCTGTTACACCCTTCATGAAGTCTAGGTTCATGTTTGGGGGATATTCTACTTGCTGGGAAGAATCACCTTGGAACTACATTTCATCTACCTTATTCCTCTATTCCCTAAACATGCGAGCATTTGTAGACATGACTTGAGTACAGATTTCCGTTCTAGATAAATCCTCAGATCATTGAGTACAGATTTACGTTCTAGATAAAACCTCAGATCATTGAGTGCAGATTTCCGTTCTAGATAAATCCTCAGATCATTGAGCACAGATTTACATTCTAGATAAAACTTCAGATCATTGAGTGCAGATTTACGTTCTAGATAAAACCTCGGATCATTGAGTGCAGATTTACATTCTAGATAAATCCTCAGATCATTGAGCGCAGATTTACGTTCTAGATAAATCCTCAGATCATTGAGTGTAGATTTATGTTCTAGATAAATCCTCAGATCATTGAGTGCAGTTTCATATCTCACAAGTCAGGAAAGCTACATTCCAACATACTTCTAATCCTAATGTGAACAAATTAGGGGCGAGAAGCAAATCTAACTTAAGGCTAGCCAAGAATTGGACCAGTGATGAAGAGGTGGATACCAAGAGTGAATCATTGTACAGTATCTAGCCAAATATATTCTTCTCACAAAGTATCACACATGTCATGTTCTATCTCCCACCAGGCCATGTACAGCAGAGCTCCTACTCGTCTCTTATCACGTCTCTGGGGCCTCCTGAATGAGGTCCGCCTCCCTCGATGGCTACGTCTGCCACTTCTCTCGATTTATGTGTGGGCTTTCTCTGTCAATATGTCTGAGGCAAAAGAGGAAGATTTAAATCGATACCAGAACTTGGGTGAACTATTCCGAAGACCACTAAAAGCAGCAGCAAGGCCCATTGCCTCTCACCAGGTGGTGCGTATAATAAACCCATTATCAGAGAATAAATATTGTTAATTACCCAAAATACAGTAAATGCAAGCATCTTCAAATCTTTCTAACACATGAAAGAGAAAAAGTAAAACAAAAAATGTATGAGGAAAAAAAGAATTGGTGCAGTTCTCAATTTTACAGCAAGAATCAATTGCCCAGTATTCATGCCAGCACCACACCCATATATTTATTTATTAAAACAACCAGCTAACATGCCAGTCACCATCTCTTTTCCTGGACCTTGGAGTTTTTTTTTTTTTTTTTATAATTCTTTATTTATGTCAAGGTTCGACACCACAGCAAGGTATACAACACAATTCAGATGCTTCCATTAACATGTGTACATATAATCGGAAGCTAGTGTCAGTAAAGTTATGTATTTTCATAAAAAACAGCCTGTAACAATTAAACAATCCATGTCTTGTGAACTCTAAAAGTCTTTAAATAGTGGCGTCGCCCCCGTTTTTAATTTTATTTCATATATATGCGCCTCTTTTAGCCTCTACGCGTGTATAACCTGGGTAGCAAGTACAAGCCATTCAGAACACGCACGTATGTTAACAGATACAGCACATTGTGGAGCAGAGTACCAAATAGCTTGAAAGTAACAAAGTCACGCTTCGTGGTTCGGCACCGTACCCTTCCAGTAAGGGTCCCGGTTGTGAACCACACTAGACAGTAAGGACAAGAGTAAAGGAAAGGAAAGAGAAGAGTAAAGAAATAAGTCCGACGGGGCAATAAGGCGACAAGGAGAAGGCTGCCAGGGAGGGTGGGCCCAGGAAAGAGACGGGGCGCCAGACCCCCTCTCCCCCCCCACCGCCCCCTAGGTTCCCCGTTCCTCCTATCCCCCTAGCGGGCTCTCATCCCAAGGTCCCCAGACCTTCCGAAACATTCCCAAGGATCCTCGTATTCTAGCTGTCAAGTCATCCATAAGTCTCACCTCTCTTATCCGTGAGTATACACTAGCCATTGGTGGGGCTTCCGGTTTTAGCCAGGTGTATGCTATTGCTCTCCGTGCTGCCAGGGTGAGTTTATGAAGTAGAGTCTGTTCCCGTCTCGTCCAGCCGTCGACTGACCTGCTGAGGAGATACACCCAGGGATCTAAATCTGGGGCCCTAGAGAAAACCTGGGTCAGGAGGTCCTTCACGGCCTCCCAGAAGCCCTTGAGCTTCGGGCATCCCCACCACATATGCAAGTAGGTTCCTTTATGTCCACACCCCCTCCAGCAGTCGTCCGTGATGGTTTTATGCATTTTAAAGAGTTGTACTAGGGTCATGTACCACCTGAACATCATCTTAAAGGCCTGTTCTTGTAATGCTACACATATCGAGGTAGTTCTACCAGCCTCCCAAATCTCTTGCCACTCCTCTCCCTCCAGTTCCTCCCCCAGGTCCCGCTCCCATTGTGTAATATAGGTCAGCTCCCCCCACTCCCGCGCAGCTGTGCAGAGATGCGCGTACAGTCTCGTTATGAGTCCCCTCGGTATACACTCTGACTTGCACATGGATTCAAAGAACGTCAGTGGGCTCTGCGCTATGGCCTGTATATGGGGTTGTCTGGCGTAGTCTCTTATCTGCAGATATCTGAAAAAGTCCGTCGGTGTGAGGTGTCTTGTCTAAGTTCGTCAAAAGTAACTAGATCCGAGCCCCGGTTGAGATGACACAGTCTCTGCAGACCTGCCTGTTCTAAATTCCTGAAATTCCTTGCCTCCATCCCTGGGGCGACCTTGGAGTTTTTTAAATTGTATTCCTATTGGTGCCAGATGCTGTCAGGTGATCATGAAGTGGATAATGAAATTAGTTATGTATTCCGATTGGTGCCAATTATGGTTAGTCCTCGGGGCAAGCTTTTTAAACTATGGGAATGGAGAGGAGGGGCTTGTGGCATCTGAGAAAGCCGATTTGCTTGGTGAAATATGTAATCGCTAACGTCATTTTGTTGTCATGGCCATTGAAGTTCACATGGTGTCCATGAATGTGTGCAGAGGTCAGGGATGGTGAATTTTCACTGATTGTTTTAATAAAACATATATTAATCTAGCCTCATATATCCTATGTTTTATTCCCCAAACGTGCGCTTCCTAACTTGGTTTGTCTATCATTTATACATGTTTGGAAAGAGTGTGCATTGGAGTGCAGCAACCTTTGGGTGCCTGTATGTTGCCTGTTTCCATACATCTATGTCCATGCAGATAGTTCTGCCTATTAGTTACCATGAGTTTTGTTGCTGTTTTCTTGTCTGTGTAGGTCAGTCCTTGTGATGGTCATATCTTGCACAGCGGCCGTAGTCGTGGATCTCAGATTGAGCAGGTTAAAGGTCTTACTTATTCACTGGAGAACTTCTTGGGACCCCAAGACTGGCGAGAACCTTCCAATTCGAGTAAGTTTCAAACCTTGTTGCATGTGCACCTTTTCTCTTCCTTGCACTGTGTAACCAAAACTGGTAATTAAGGCCCCCAAATCTTTCTTAATATCGCTCTTTGGTATGTCTTCTTTCTGTACCCTTAGCCTGCATATACATTCACCTGATGCTTTTAAAATGATTTATCTTCCACTCCTTCTGGTAATTATGTCTCTGCTTCCACCGTGGATAATACTCCTTTGTCCCCATTATGGCTACTATCTCCCCGTCTCTTCCTCTGCCTTCTAACCTTTCTCTGTCCCAAGACCTCCCATTCCTGCAGCAACTGGGAGTGCGTCCAGCCAGTCGACTGTATCACCATGTTATATACCTGGCTCCTGGTGATTATCATCGATTCCACTCTCCAACAGACTGGAGCATCCATCACCGAAGACACTTCCCAGGTATCTTTTTTTCTTTTTAAACACTTTTTTATGTACCAGGTGAGAAAGAACCATGTTTCTGTCGAAAAAAGGAATTTCTTCTGACTCTCTGTGTGTCTCCAAGCACTCGTAAATACTACTTTGTATAAACACCAGTCCTAGTACCAGGATATAAAGGAATTCACCAACTCCGTTCTTTCCAAAGACTGAATTTTATTCAGAAACTGTTAATAGCATTTGTGCTGCAAATAGAGGATGATGATACACTAGGCCATAAAGAAAGAGCGATTATTGGACAGAAATAAATATGAAGCTATAAAATTCAAGTGATTCTGTCCGGCCACAGTTCCTCCAAGCTTCAAAAAACTCTGACTCTTCTCTCCTCCACACTCTCTGTCCTCTCATTCCATTCTTACTAGCTGGCAGAACTCCTGATCTGCAGCCTTGTACAGAGAAAGAGGTGGATATAGTGAGTGTGACAGAGAGGACATGTCACGCAGAAAAAGAGGTGGATGTAGTGAATGTGACAGAGAGGGGACATGTCACACTGTCAGACAGAGAAAGAGGTGGATGTAGTGAGTGTCGCGATAAGGGGACATGTCACATTGTCAGGTAGAGAAAGAGGTGGATGTAGTGAGTGTGGCGGTAATGGGACATGTGTTGTGGATCAGAAATGTTGATCTTTGTTATATTCAGAGGAAGCCCAAAATGTTGTTACAAGTGCACTTGGAGAAGTGAGAATTAGACACCAGAAACCTGTTGGTATTAAAAATAAGCCTCTGACGTTTTATTCATCAGCTGGGTTTTATACATTAAAAAGTAAGTGCTTACGTGCAAATACTTTTAGAACAGTAATAGGAAGAGAGTACAGATAAGACATAGGGATGAGTGTCATGTACACATAACAAATAAGTTTCAAGGTAAGAGAGAACAAAATGATTAGAGCAGAGACATCTTAGGTGGGGGCTCTCTGCTCCCGGAACTTAGACATATATGGTCTTAAATGTTGTTTAAGCATCAAGCATTTCCTGAGTCTAAGTTAGCCAATTTTAATATAGGACACCTATAAGCTTGAGCCTTGGAATCAAGATAAATTCTATCACACATGTCACACTGTCAGACAGAGAAAGAGTTGGAAGTAGTGAGTGTAGCGATAAGGGGACATGTCACACTGTCAGACAGAAAAAGAGGTGGATGTAGTGAGTGTGGCGGAGAGGGGACATGTCACACTGTCAGGCAGAGAAAGAGGTGGATGTAGTGAGTCTGACGGAGAGGGGACTTGTCACACTATCAGGCAAAGAGGTGGATGTAGTGAGTGTAGCGGTAATGGGACAGGTCAGGCAGAAAAAGAGGTGGAGTGTGGCAAAAATAAAGTTTTGTGTATTTGAGTGCTCTCACCACTTACTTTTCAGTATACAGCTCATTGTAACATTACAACTTATTGCAACTTTACATCTCATTGTGTCAATACATCTCATTGTGTCATTACGGCTCATTGTAACATTACCACTTATTGCAACTTTACATCTCATCTCATTGTGTCATTACAGCTCATTGTAACATTACGGCTCATTACGGCTCATTGTAACATTACGGCTCATTGTAACATTACCACTTATTGCAACTGTACATCTCATCGTGTCATTACAGCTCATTGTATCATTACGGCTCATTGTATCATTAAGACTCATTGTAACATCATGTCAGGATTACAAGTTGATCCAGCACGTAGAACTGTCACACCTAGGACTGAGGATAACGTATAACCGGACCTTAGAATGGCCGGACTTAAAATATCCAGGAATAGTCAAAATACTTGCCGAGGTCAGGGACACAGAATCAGACACAACGATGAGGGAAAGCCAAAAGTCAAGGATACCAGAATTCAGGGAAGTCAAAATAAAATGTCATAGTCAAATACCAGAAAAAGATCAGGAACGCACTCTCGGATTACCATCAGGATGAAACCACTACAGGGCAATAAGCAATAGAAGAATTGGGTTTAAATACCCCTCATGTGGATCCGATTGGCTGTAACCGGCCTTTGACCCCAAAAACAATTACCAACTTTTCCTGTCAGGGCGGTAACCGCTCACTGTAACATTACCGCTCACTGTAACATTACCGCTCATTATATAATTACCGCTCACTGTAACATTACCGCTCATTATATAATTACCGCTCACTGTAACATTGCAGCTTATTGTGTCATTACCGCTCACTGTAACATTACCGCTCATTATATAATTACCGCTAGATTGTCCCCTATTTTTCTAATAGATTGTCCCCTATTTTTCTGTGTATATAATTACCGCTCACTGTAACATTGCAGCTTATTGTGTCATTACCGCTCACTGTAACATTACCGCTCATTATATAATTACCGCTCACTGTAACATTGCAGCTTATTGTGTCATTACCGCTCACTGTAACATTACTGCTCATTATATAATTACCGCTAGATTGTCCCCTATTTTTCTAATAGATTGTCCCCTATTTTTCTGTGTATATAATTACCGCTCACTGTAACATTGCAGCTTATTGTGTCATTACCGCTCACTGTAACATTACCGCTCATTATATAATTACCGCTCACTATAACATTGCAGCTTATTGTGTCATTACCGCTCACTGTAACATTACCGCTCATTATATAATTACCGCTCACTGTAACATTGCAGCTTATTGTGTCATTACCGCTCACTGTAACATTACCGCTCATTATATAATTACTGCTCACTGTAACATTACAGCTTATTGTGTCATTACCGCTCACTGTATCATTACTGCTCATGATAACATTACCGCTCACTGTATCATTACCGCTCATTATAACATTACCGCTCATTGTATAATTACTAATATTACAATATTGTAATATTACAGCTTATTGTGTCATTACCGCTCACTGTATCATTACCGCTCACTGTAACATTACCGCTCATTATATAATTACCGCTCATTATATAATTACCACTCACTGTAACATTACCGCTCATTATATAATTACCGCTCACTGTAACATTGCAGCTTATTGTGTCATTACCGCTCATTATATAATTACCGCTAGCTTGTCCCCTATTTTTCTAATAGATTGTCCCCTATTTTTCTGTGTATATAATTACCGCTCACTGTAACATTGCAGCTTATTGTGTCATTACCGCTCACTGTAACATTACCGCTCATTATATAATTACCGCTAGATTGTCCCCTATTTTTCTAATAGATTGTCCCCTATTTTTCTGTGTATATAATTACCGCTCACTGTAACATTGCAGCTTATTGTGTCATTACCGCTCACTGTAACATTACCGCTCATTATATAATTACCGCTCACTGTAACATTGCAGCTTATTGTGTCATTACCGCTCACTGTAACATTACAGCTTAGTGTCATTACCGCTCACTGTAACATTACCGCTCATTATATAATTACTGCTCACTGTAACATTGCAGCTTATTGTGTCATTACCGCTCACTGTATCATTACCGCTCATGATAACATTACCGCTCACTGTATCATTACCGCTCACTGTAACATTACCGCTCATAATAACTTTACCGCTTATTATAACATTACAGCTTATTGTGTCATTACCGCTCACTGTAACATTACCGCTGATTATATAATTACCGCTTACTGTAACACTACAGCTCATTGTGTCATTACCGCTCACTGTAACATTATCATTATATAATTACCGCTCATTATATAATTACCGCTCACTGTAACATTACGCTCATTATATAATTACTCATTATATAATTACACATCCTTTATTACGCTCATTATATAATTACGCTCATATATAATTACACTCACTGTAACATTACGCTCATTATATAATTACCGCTCACTGTAACATTGCAGCTTATTGTGTCATTACCGCTCACTGTAACATTGCAGCTTATTGTGTCATTACCGCTCACTGTAACATTACCGCTCATTATATAATTACCGCTCACTGTAACATTGCAGCTTATTGTGTCATTACCGCTCACTGTAACATTACTGCTCATTATATAATTACTGCTCACTGTAACATTGCAGCTTATTGTGTCATTACCGCTCACTGTAACATTACCGCTCATTATATAATTACCGCTTACTGTAACACTACAGCTCATTGTGTCATTACCGCTCACTGTATCATTACCGCTCATTATATAATTACCGCTCACTGTAACATTACCGCTCATTATATAATTACCGCTCACTGTAACATTACAGCTTATTGTGTCATTACCGCTCATTATAACATTACCGCTCACTGTATCATTACCGCTCATTATAACATTACCGCTCACTGTAACATTACCGCTCATTATATAATTACCGCTCACTTTATCATTACAGCTCATGGTAACATTACCGCTCATTGTATCATGATAGCTCATTGTAACATTGCAGCTAATTGTATAATTACAGCTCACGGTAACATTACCACTAATTGTATCATTACCGCTCATTGTGTGATTACTAGTGATGTCCCGAATGGTTCGCCGCGGACTCATCATTGAGTAAACTTTGACCCTGTACCTCACAGTCAGCAGACACATTCCAGCCAATCAGCAGCAGACCCTCCCTCCCAGACAGCATCCATTTTACATTCATTGTGAAGCTGCATTCTAAGTGAACTGTCCAGGACAGCTTATTGTGTCATTACCGCTCACTGTAACATTACCGCTGATTATATAATTACCGCTTACTGTAACACTACAGCTCATTGTGTCATTACCGCTCACTGTAACATTACCGCTCATTATATAATTACCGCTCATTATATAATTACCGCTCACTGTAACATTACCGCTCATTATATAATTACCGCTCGTAACATTACCGCTCATTATATAATTACCGCTCATTATATAATTACCGCTCACTGTAACATTGCAGCTTATTGTGTCATTACCGCTCACTGTAACATTACTGCTCATTATATAATTACTGCTCACTGTAACATTGCAGCTTATTGTGTCATTACCGCTCACTGTAACATTACCGCTCATTATATAATTACCGCTTACTGTAACACTACAGCTCATTGTGTCATTACCGCTCACTGTATCATTACCGCTCATTATATAATTACCGCTCACTGTAACATTACCGCTCATTATATAATTACCGCTCACTGTAACATTACAGCTTATTGTGTCATTACCGCTCACTGTATCATTACCGCTCACTGTATCATTACCGCTCATTATAACATTACCGCTCACTGTATCATTACCGCTCATTATAACATTACCGCTCACTGTAACATTACCGCTCATTATATAATTACCGCTCACTTTATCATTACAGCTCATGGTAACATTACCGCTCATTGTATCATGATAGCTCATTGTATCATTACAGCTAATTGTATAATTACAGCTCATGGTAACATTACCGCTCATTGTATCATTACCGCTCATTGTAACATTGCAGCTAATTGTATAATTACAGCTCACGGTAACATTACCACTCATTGTATCATTACCGCTCATTGTGTGATTACTAGTGATGTCCCGAATGGTTCGCCGCGGACTCATCATTGAGTAAACTTTGACCCTGTACCTCACAGTCAGCAGACACATTCCAGCCAATCAGCAGCAGACCCTCCCTCCCAGACAGCATCCATTTTACATTCATTGTGAAGCTGCATTCTAAGTGAACTGTCCAGGAGGTGGGAGGGTCTGCTGCTGATTGGCTGGAATGTGTCTGCTTACTGTGAGGTACAGGGTCAAAGTTTACTCAATGATGAGTCCGCGGCGAACCGTTCGGCGAACCATTCGGGACATCACTAGTGATTACGGCTCTTTGTAACATTACAGCTAATTGTATAATTACATCTCAGTGTATCATTACAGCTCACGGTAACATTACCGCTCATTGTATCATTACCGCTCATTGTATCATTACAGCTCATTGTAACATTGCAGCTAATTGTATAATTATGACTCACTGTGTCAATACAGCTCATTGTGTCAATACAGCTCATTGTGTCATTACCGCTCACTGTAACATTACAGCTTATTGTGTCATTACAGCTCACTGTAACATTACCGC
Source organism: Pelobates cultripes (assembly GCA_933207985.1). Lineage (NCBI taxonomy): Eukaryota > Metazoa > Chordata > Amphibia > Anura > Pelobatidae > Pelobates > Pelobates cultripes. The sequence goes on from OW240918.1 coordinate 157,359,856, forward strand.
TCATTGTAACATTACCGCTCATTGTATATATACAGCTAATTGTATCATTACAGCTCATTGTGTCATTACCGCTCACTGTGTGATTACAACTCATTGTATCATTACCGCTCACTGTAACATTACCGCTCATTGTATCATTACCGCTCACTGTAACATTACAGCTCATCATTGTGTCATTATGGAACACTGTATCATTACAACTCACTGTAACATTCCCACTCATTATATTATTACCGCTCATTATAACATTACCGCTCACTGTAACTTTACAGCTCATTGTATCGTTACAGCTCATTGTATCATTACCGCTCAGTGTATTGTTACAGCTCATTGTATCGTTACAGCTTATTGTGTCATTACTGCTCAGTGTAACATTACCACTCAATGTATCATTACCACTCAATGTATCATTACCGCTCACTGTATGATGATTATGGAACACTGTGTCATTACAACTCATTGTAACATTACGGCTCATTGTAACATTATAGCTAATTGTATAATTACAGCTCAGTGTAACATTGCAGCTAATTGTATAATTCTGGCTCAATGTGTCAATACAGCTCATTGTGTAATTACAGCTCATTGTATCATTACAGCTTATTGTGTCATTACAGCATAGCTAATTTAGAGAATTTTTCCAATTTTTTTTTTTTGCCCTAAATGCAAAATTCACTTTGAATTATCGCTTTTGAATAACCTTGAGATTGTCAAATTAGAATAACTCTAGAAAGATTTCACAAAATATGCTTCATCCAGAATAAGGTCCCGTCTCTAAGCCACACACATTGATTGTAAATATCCCCTAATACCAAAGCATCAACTTGCATTAGGGAAACCCAGGCAGCCTCAGACCTAATTGTTCACATACAAAACTGAGCAGTAAGAGTACCGTGCCAAGCCATGATAAAGCTCAGTATTTCTAGTGCTCCATTTAACGCAAGCAATAGCAGCAGCACGGATGTTGAAGTAGGTTTCACTCTGTGTCTTTGTGTTCATCCAGGTACCCTGCTCTCCGTCAGCCCCCATGTTGCTCGATGGATACCCAGCTTGTTCTGTCAGAATGAGCGAGTCGTACTCAGCGGCCAGTGGCAGTTTGGGTTCTTCTCACTCACTGCTGTTGGTGCAACAAATGTAGGATCTATCCGCATATATGGAGACGAGGTGAGATAGGCCCTAATTCTGCTATTTATACCTAATCCTCTGTAGAATCACGTGTTCATGTTCCAAACCCATACCGTGCAGCATTCCGTTACCCTGTCTGTGGCTATGTTATTCCTATACCGTGCAGCATTCCGTTACCCTGTCTGTGGCTATGTTATTCCTATACCGTGCAGCATTCCGTTATCCTGTCTGTGGCTATGTTATTCCTATACCGTGCAGCATTCCGTTACCCTGTCTGTGGCTGTTATTCCTACACCATGCAGCATTCCGTTACCCTGTCTGTGGCTGTTATTCCTGTCCCGTGCAGCATTCCGTTACCATGTCTGTGGCTGTTATTCCTATACCGTGCAGCATTCCGTTACCCTGTCTGTGGCTGTTATTCCTATACCGTGCAGCATTCCGTTACCCTGTCTGTGGCTGTTATTCCTGTCCCGTGCAGCATTCCGTTACCCTGTCTGTGGCTATCTTATTCCTATACCGTGCAGCATTCCGTTACCCTGTCTGTGGCTATCTTATTCCTATACCGTGCAGCATTCCGTTACCCTGTCTGTGGCTATGTTATTCCTATACCGTACAGCATTCCGTTACCCTGTCTGTGGCTGTTATTCCTATACCGTGCAGCAGTCCGTTACCCTGTCTGTGGCTGTTATTCCTGTCCCGTGCAGCATTCCGTTACCCTGTCTGTGGCTGTTATTCCTGTCCCGTGCAGCATTCCGTTACCATGTCTGTGGCTGTTATTCCTATACCGTGCAGCATTCCGTTACCCTGTCTGTGGCTGTTATTCCTATACCGTGCAGCATTCCGTTACCCTGTCTGTGGCTGTTATTCCTGTCCCGTGCAGCATTCCGTTACCATGTCTGTGGCTGTTATTCCTCTACCGTGCAGCATTCAGTTACCCTGTCTGTGGCTATGTTATTCCTATACCGTGCAGCATTCCGTTACCCTGTCTGTGGCTGTTATTCCTGTCCCGTGCAGCATTCCGTTACTATGTCTGTGGCTGTTATTCCTCTACTGTGCAGCATTCCGTTACCCTGTCTGTGGCTATGTTATTCCTATACCGTGCAGCATTCCGTTACCCTGTCTGTGGCTGTTATTCCTATACCGTGCAGCATTCCATTACCCTGTCTGTGGCTATGTTATTCCTATACCGTGCAGCATTCCGTTACCCTGTCTGTGGCTTTTATTCCTATACTGTGCAGCATTCCGTTACCCTGTCTGTGGCTGTTATTCCTATATCGTGCAGCATTCCGTTACCCTGTCTGTGGCTGTTATTCCTATACCGTGCAGCATTCCGTTACCCTGTCTGTGGCTGTTATTCCTATACCGTACAGCATTCCGTTACCCTGTCTGTGGCTGTTATTCCTATACCGTGCAGCATTCCGTTACCCTGTCTGTGGCTATGTTATTCCTGTCCCGTGCAGCATTCCGTTACCCTGTCTGTGGCTATCTTATTTCTATACTGTGCAGCATTCCTTTACCCTGTCTGTGGCTATGTTATTCCTATACCGTGCAGCATTCCGTTACCCTGTCTGTGGCTGTTATTCCTATACCGTGCAGCATTCCGTTACCCTGTCTGTGGCTGTTATTCCTAGATCGTGCAGCATTCCGTTACCCTGTCTGTGGCTGTTATTCCTATACCGTGCAGCATTCCGTTACTGTCTGTGGCTGTTATTCCTATACCGTGCAGCATTCCGTTACCCTGTCTGTGGCTGTTATTCCTATATCGTGCAGCAGTCCGTTACCCTGTCTGTGGCTGTTATTCCTGTCCCGTGCAGCATTCCGTTACCCTGTCTGTGGCTATCTTATTCCTATACCGTGCAGCATTCCGTTACCCTGTCTGTGGCTGTTATTCCTATACCGTGCAGCAGTCCGTTACCCTGTCTGTGGCTGTTATTCCTCTCCCGTGCAGCATTCCGTTACCCTGTCTGTGGCTGTTATTCCTGTCCCGTGCAGCATTCCGTTACCATGTCTGTGGCTGTTATTCCTATACCGTGCAGCATTCCGTTACCCTGTCTGTGGCTGTTATTCCTATACCGTGCAGCATTCTGTTATCCTGTCGGTGGCTGTTATTCCTATACCGTGCAGCATTCCGTTACCCTGTCTGTGGCTGTTATTCCTATACCGTGCAGTATTCCGTTACCCTGTCTGTGGCTGTTATTCCTATACCGTGCAGCATTCCGTTATCCTGTCTGTGGCTGTTATTCCTGTCCCGTGCAGCATTCCGTTACCATGTCTGTGGCTATGTTATTCCTATACCGTGCAGCATTCCGTTACCCTGTCTGTGGCTGTTTTCCTATACCGTGCAGCATTCCGTTACCTCCCTGTTCGTGGCCGTTATTCATACCGCGCAGCAGTCCGTTACCCTGTTCGTGGCTGAAACTATTCCTATACCGCAGCAGCCGTCCGTTACCCTGTCTGTATTATGTTATTCCTATACCGCAGCATTCCGCTATCTCTGTCTGTGGCTGTTATTCCTGTCCCGTGCAGCATTCCGTTACCATGTCTGTGGCTGTTATTCCTCTACCGTGCAGCATTCAGTTACCCTGTCTGTGGCTATGTTATTCCTATACCGTGCAGCATTCCGTTACCCTGTCTGTGGCTGTTATTCCTGTACCGTGCAGCATTCCGTTACCCTTGCCCAGGCTATGTTATTCCTATACCGCAGCATTCCTCGCTACCCTGTCTGTGGCTGCTATTCCCATACCGCAGCATTCCGCTACCCTGTTCGTGGCTGTTATTCCTAGATCGCGGCAGCATTCCTGCTATTCCGTCTGTGGTTGTTATTCCTATACTGCAACATCTCCGCTACTCCCGTTCGTGGCTATGTTATTCCTATACCGTGCAGCATTCCGTTACCCTGTCTGTGGCTATGTTATTCCTATACCGTGCAGCATTCCGTTATCCTGTCTGTGGCTATGTTATTCCTATACCGTGCAGCATTCCGTTACCCTGTCTGTGGCTGTTATTCCTACACCATGCAGCATTCCGTTACCCTGTCTGTGGCTGTTATTCCTGTCCCGTGCAGCATTCCGTTACCATGTCTGTGGCTGTTATTCCTATACCGTGCAGCATTCCGTTACCCTGTCTGTGGCTGTTATTCCTATACCGTGCAGCATTCCGTTACCCTGTCTGTGGCTGTTATTCCTATACCGTTCAGCATTCCGTTACCCTGTCTGTTATTCCTGTCCCGTGCAGCATTCCGTTACCCTGTCTGTGGCTATCTTATTCCTATACTGTGCAGCATTCCTTTACCCTGTCTGTGGCTATGTTATTCCTATAGCGTGCAGCATTCCGTTATCCTGTCTGTGGCTGTTATTCCTATACCATGCAGCATTCCGTTACCCTGTCTGTGGCTGTTATTCCTATACCATGCAGCATTCCGTTACCCTGTCTGTGGCTGTTATTCCTGTCCCGTGCAGCATTCCGTTACCCTGTCTGTGGCTACGTTATTCCTATACTGAGCAGCATTCCATTAGCCTGTCTGCGGCAACGTTATTCCTATACCATACTGTAGCCGAATGAACCTTGGGATGTCACTCTTGTTATTCCTGCCATATCTTTTCCCTGCCCGGTTATTCCCTATGTCTTGTGCTTACAGTCCATGTGTGGGACAAATCCCCCTGTCCTTGGATTATTTAGCTTTTTCCCTGTTCGCCTGGCTGTTTGGTAATACCATTCACCTCGCATACTAACACTGTGTTGTTCGACAACCGAACAAATTACCGAATGCCAGACCACCCATATGTGGAGTGGGCTCCTCGTTAACCCCAGTAACCCTTGTTAACACCTCCACAAAACGAACATTCTAAGCAGGTGGCTAGGAGGCCACCATTCGTATGTGTGAACACGTGGCGGCAGACATCTTTAGCCACGAACAGAGACAGCGGTGTTTGGTTGTCGAGTGTATGGAACTAAAATCGGAAACTCAACGGCGCCATTGGGACTTCCACCTTCGGTTATGTTCGTGGGGATTCGGACGAACAGAGTAGCGTTCGGGGGGAGCAAACTCCCAAACAAGATATAACATGGAAACAGAGGGATTAGGCGCTCACTATAGTGGTAGGCTAAAGAATAAAATTCCATGAAATCAGGCTATGCGGTTGGTCTCTTTCGGGAGTATCAAATATGAAAAAAAATACAGCATAAACGGTTCGTGCATACATTCTTTCTGTGTATCTTGTTCGGGAGTTTGCTCCCCCCGAATGCCACACTGTTCGTCAAAATCCCCACAAACATAACCGAAGGTGGAAGTCCCAGCGGTGTTCGCGCCGTCGAGTGTCTGATTTTAGTTCCATACACTAGACTACCAAACACAGCGGTCTCTGTTCGAGGCTAAAGATGGTCGCCGCCACATGTTCGCACATATGAACGGTGGCCACCCAGCCGACCGCTTGGAATGTTCAGGTTATTTGGGTTGGTGGAGGTGTGAACAGAGGTTACAGGGGTTAACGAGCTGCACACTCCACATATGGGTGGTCTGGCGTTCAGTAATTTGTTTGGATGTCTTATTTTACCGAACGGCCAGACAAATAGGGGAAAGAACATGAGGATTCCAGGACTATGAGCATCAAACATAGGAAATAACAGGGGGGACATGATTGGACAACCCATAGCATAAATTAGGGTAACAGTCCAAGGTTTATTCCACTACACTTCTCCCCTATGACCACAAGTGGCATATACAGTCTGATCCTCCTCTGATCAGCTTGGGGATGTCCGGGGATGCTCACGGATAATTTTCCCAGTTCGATCTGTCTATACAACCCGTCAGCATTTCCATTCTATTTCCTGGGGTGGTAATGTATTGTAAAGTCAAAAGGCTGCAGCGCCAAACTCCAGCACAGCAGCCTGGCGTTGTCCCCTGCCACTCGGTTCAGCCAGACTAACGGGTTGTGATCCGTGAGCAAAGAGAAGGGCTGTCTGAACAAATAGGGTTGCGACTTTTTCAAGGCCCACACCACGGCCAGGCATTCCTTCTCGATGGCGGCGTAGCTTACTTCTCTGGGTAACAGCTTGCGACTGATGTAAGCCACGGAATGTTCTCCACCATTGGGACCCCCTTGACTCAGTACTACTCCCAATCCAAACATAGAAGCGTCTGTATGAACGAGAAAGCATTTAGTTGGATTGGCAGCTGCCAAGACAGGGGCATTTACAAGTGCATGTTTCAATTGCTGGAATGCCTGCTCACACTCAGGGGCCCAGATTTCTTGATGGGGAAGGTCGGTGAGGAGTTTGGCCAGGGCACTATAATTGGGCATAAACTTCTATAATACCTTGCGGTCCCCAGAAAAGCTAGCACCTGAGACTGGATGGTTGACCACTGCCTCAATCTTAGCGGGCTCAGGCTTCTGCTGCTCGCATCCCACTCTGTGACCGAGGTACTGTACCTCGGCCATGCCTATATTACACTTGGGGGGCTTAAGGGTCAAGCCCACTTCCCTGATCCTTTCTAAGACCGCTCCTATATAGGCCAAGTGCTCCTGTCATGTATGGATAAAAAATGGCGATATCGTCGAGATATGCGCAGGCATATTCTTGGAACCCATCCAGGAGCCGGTCCACAATCCTCTGGAAAGCCTCAATGACCCCGAGCTGGAGCATCTCTTGCGCAGATTTTCCCGTACCGATTCTGGGATTCTGTATGGGGTTTGGCGCAATGGGAGTTGACCTGGTGTCTCTACCTGGTGAGTTGCCAAAGGAGTGTACCCAGGTATGTTGGAGAAGGTAGATTTCTTCTCTGCTAAGAGCTGCTGCACCTCGATCCGCTCCTGTGGGCTCAGCCGCTCTCCCAGTTTGACCTCCTCTATCTCACCTGATTGACTCCCATCCCCCAGGAGGTCGGGCAGCGGAAGGTTGTTGAAGTCCTCAGAGACAGCGGCACAGATCGCTGCCACCTCCCCTGCTCGCTCATGTAGGGCTTCAGCATGTTCACGTGAAGCCGATCACATAAGTAGTGTCGCATCTTTGCTTAACCACTTGGTATGGGCCCTGCCAGGCAGCCTCTAGCTTCTCATTCGGGACAGGTTTTAATATTAAAACTTTCTGCCCTACCTGAAGGCTACGGTCCCTGGCGCCTCGATCGTACCAAGTGCGCTGGCGGTTCTGTGCCGACTGGAGATTCTCTCAAATGGACCTAGTTAACTCCTCCAACACATATGGAACGATGGGGGTACCATCCTGGCTGTGATCCCACTCCCAGTGTTCTCGGATAAGGTCTGAGGGCACCCTCATCCGCCTCCCAAAGAGTAACTTGAACGGGGAGAACCCTGTGGACTTCTGTGGTACCTCTCAGTCAGCTTGGTCTATGCGAACGTCTGGAGCATTTGCTTTAACATTCTGTTGAACCGTTCGCAGAGACCGTTGGTCTGGGGGTGATAAGGGGAGCTCACACTTGTCTTAATGCCGGAGAGCCTCTGGAGGTGGTGGGTGATCTCTGCGATGAATTGAGTACCCCGATCCGACACTATCTCCCAGTAGAATCCCATGCGGGAGAAGATTCGCATCAGGGCCTCTGCTATGGTTTCCGCCTGTATGTTGGTCAGCGCCAACGCCTCTGGGTACCTGGTAGTGTAGTCTACCACTGTCAAGATATACTTCTTGCCGAAGGGGCTAGGCTTAGCTAAGGGTCCCAACCAGGTCTACCGCTATCCGGCTAAACAGTTCCTCAATTATGGGAAGAGGGTGAAGTTTAGCCTTGCGGTGGTAAGTCTCTGGCAAGTATCGCACATTTGGCAATACCGCCGAATATCCTGAGAAATCCCTGACCAAAAGAAGTTTTGGGTAAGCCAGTATCTGGTTCGGCTCACCCCTAAAATGCCCGGATAGCGGGATATCATGCGTAGCAGCTCCTGTCAGTACCTCTGGGGTATCACTAACTGCCTAGTGGGGATTGGTTCCGACCCGGCCACTATTCTCTCAGACTCCCTGTATAACAGTTTCTTATCCCAAACATCTCTCTCTCCCTCTAACCCTTCCTGGTTAGAGGTGACTCTGTCCCTGTATATCTGTAACATGGTGTATTTGATCACCTCTGTCTCAAATTTGCTGAAAAAGCTGATTTGAGCTTCTCCAGGTCATTCCCCCGACAGCACTTCCGTCGGTAGCTCCAGCATCAACCCCACCTCCACCACTCCAGAACCCAATAATTTAGAGTCCAAACAAAGTCTGCCATTTCCATGCACATTACATAGTTACATAGCTGAAAAGAGACTTGCGTCCATCAAGTTCAGCCTTCCTCACTTTTGTTTTTTGCTGTTGATCCAAAATAAGGCAAAAAAAAAAAAAAGAAAAACAGTTTGAAGCACTTCTAAAGCCGCTTTTAGGAGATTAGTAGATACAGCCTAAAAAAAAGCTACTATAGTGTAGTACCCTTTATTAGAATGTGTAAATACAAAAGATCAAATTATAAAAAGTTAAATATGCAGCAAATTGAATAAACAATAATAGAATTATCCAAATAATCCTCCCAAAATTAAACAGACGCATAGAATTGGTGATCCAGTCATTTTAACCCGTGCTGGATCACCAGACTTGTCTACTTTGGCATCTCTCCGGTTTGCGTGCTCTGTGGTACAGGTGCTCGTGTGGTCCAAAGTACAAGGTGGCCATGGTGTTCGTTCGCTTCTACGAGTTTTGTGAGCCCTGCACTCACTTTCCCTGAAGAAGTGAGCGCAGAGCTCACGAACACTGTGGCCACCTTTTACTTTGGACCTCAAACTCCTTTTGGGAGCTTTTGTCCTCAAAGACTCTCTAGTACTATTATAAACAGGATCGGTATTATTGGATACTTTGTACCATAATTGTAGATTATGCTAACGTAGTGTACCTATAATCTTAATTTTAATAATGACAGGAGGCGAGTATTTTGCATGACTTTCTTTACTCATGCCTCCAGCAGCACAAGTCAATCAATAAACTTTTAACCAATCATAAAAGAGTACATAACCATATATAAAGCTCTGATTGTCACATGACTTCCTCTTTCTTTGAATTGCTATCAGTCCACGTAACGTCAGTAGCTAAACTTAAGTTCGTAATGATATAGTGTTTCAAACTTGTTCCCTGGAAAGTCCAACTTCAATAAAATTCAACTCCAAATGGGTTAACGCATATTGAACTGAAACCTGATCCGTAAGATCCATTATCCGGCTTGTCTTCTTCGGTGCCAATAGCGGCAATCACACTGAAAGAAATAGAAACGAGTGTAAGAGGCTGGAAATAGACTGATGTCTATATAATATAATTGATACTATATCTATCCATATCCTATACCAATAGTAATAACCTATCTCCATATACTAGCATCCAACCATAATATCAACAAATCCTTGTCTATTACCTCAAACATCCCATACATATCCTCTAGATAAACTATGCAGGTTACAATTAAGCAATAGAAAAGGTGACATATGAGAGAACCAGAGTATGGGAGGGAAGGGAGGGAAAATACTCGCCTCCTGTCATTATTAAAATTAAGATTATAGGTACACTACGTTAGCATAATCTACAATTTTATTACATGACAGGAGGCTTCCTATTTTGCATTTTTAAAGCTGAGGTAATAGCGAGAAAGATGCATGTGTGTTCTGACGAAAATAAAATAAACGGAAGGTATCCTCCCGTATCCAGTCTGTGGAACGTAGGATATCTACTAAAGACGCTCCCGCCGAGAACGCTCTTGAGGCAGCCGCGCCCCTGACCGAGTGAGCCCCAAAACACGTCTCCACTCCTGCTAGGGACAGGATCCAACGAACCCATCGAGCTAGAGTAGTAGTGGTAACTGGTTTGTAAGGTTTGGTGTAAGACACCAACAGCTGCCCTCTGCTAAAAGCTCGAATGCTTGCAGTAACCTCCACATATCGCGTAAGTGCGGAAACCACACATAAACGAGGGACCGTAGGGAAGAATGGATAAGATATAGATGTTGAATTCGTTTTGGTTCTACGAGACACCGTGAAGGTAACCCCTTCTGGTGAGATCGAGAACCCATCCACATTGAACGCTCGCACGTCCGAAACCCTTCAAAAGGATACCAAACATAAAAGTAACGTAAGCTTGGCCGACAACTGTCGTAGTGACAAATCTTTATTGTCTGGCCAATTCCGAAGGAAGTTAAGGACCACCTCTACGTCCCACATGATTATACTTAGGTTCCGGCGGTCTGGACAATTTGATGCCTCGCATTAGGCGACATACCAAAGGGTCCTGACCAACCGGAGAGCCATGTACTGTTACGTGTGCCGCTGAAATTGCGGAACGCGTCACATTGATGGAACGATAGGATTTTCCCTCAGTGAAGAGGTGCGACAAAAAATTTACCACCATGGTGATAGGTGCTGTAAAGGGATCACAATTCCGTCCCAGACACCAGCGTTTCCATGAATTCCACGCTGATAGGTAACTCCGTCGGGTGCCCGGTGCCAATGAATCCCATAAAAGGTCTTTAGCTGGTTGCGATAGTCCCTCGACGGACCAGGCTCCCCTGAAAGACTCCAGGCTACCAGCTCCAGATTCTCCTGTACCACTAGTGGATGTGGTTCCCCTTTCGGATTTGTCAGAAGGAAGGGAACCGATGGAAGAAGTAATGGATGGTCCCGCGTGAGAGCCAATAATTCCGGAAACCATGCTTGACTCTTCCACAACGCTGAGATGAGAATCATCGAGATCTTGGTTGATCTGATGCGATGGAGTACTCTTGCTATCATTGAAAAAGGTGGGAATGCGTACGCTCCCCTCGGAGGCCACTGTTGTAGAAAGGCGTCTACTGCCTCGCATTGAGGGTCCGGAAGCCAGCTGAAATATCTTGGTAACTGTGTGTTCGTCCGAGAGGCAAACAGATCCACGACCAACGGGTCCCTGAGGTCCCTCACCATTGAAAATACTGAAGTGTCCAGTCTCCAGTCGCTGCCGTCTCGCCAGTGACGAGAAAACCAATCCGCCGTGAGGTTGTTGGCTCCTGGTAGATATTCCGCTTTGATCGTAATGGTGCGGGGAATACAGAATTGATAGATGTCCTTCGTCGCCTCCGTCAGGATCCTTGATCGGGCTCCCCCTAGTCGATTTATGTATTGGACCGCGGAAATGTTGTCCATGCGTAGAAGGATGCAACAGTTTGCCATGTCCTTGGCTAGACTGCGAATCGCAAACGATCCCGCAATCAGTTCCAGGCAGTTGATGTGGAGACCCTGTTCCTCCCATGGACCTCCCGTGGATGCGTGGGTGCAGTGGGCTCCCCAGCCCCAAAGGCTCGCGTCCGACTCCAATACAAAGTTCGAGTTCGCCCCAAAAATGGCTCTGCCGTTCCAGGCTTCCATGTGCAGTAGCCACCACCGAAGTTCCGTCCGAGCCTCCGTGGAGACAGGAATCCAGTGATCGTATGTGTGTCCGGTTCGTAAATATTGGGTTTTCAGTCTCTGCATTGCCCGGTAGTGGAGCAATTGTATTGATGAGGAGAGTAGTCCTACTATCCTCGCTAATAGTCGGAGAGGTATGGTGTCTCTCCTGAGTATCCGTCGGATCTCCTTCCGAATGGCCGCTATCTTGGATGCGGGGAGACGTAGCACACAAGAGTTGGAATCTATCTCGAACCCGAGGAACTGGACTACTCGTGATGGAGCCAATGATGACTTCTCTCTGTTCACTATAAACCCCAATGATTCCAGAAAGTGTATGGTAAATCTCGTCTGAGATTGAATTCTGGACTTGGAGTCGCCAAAGATCAACAAATCGTCCAGATACACGAGGCAGCGTATTCCTCTTCCTCTCAGATGGGCCATTACTGGTTTGAGAAGTTTCGTAAAACATCATGGAGCCGAACTGAGGCAGAATGGTAGACATGTGAATTGACAAGGGCGACCCCTTCAGATGAAACGCAGGAAGACTCTGCTTTCTCGAGCCATGGGAACCGACAGGTAGGCGTCTTTTAGGTCCAAGCGTGTGAACCAGTCGCGTTCGTTCAGCAGATCCCTCAGAAGGTGAATACCTTTCATTTTGAAATGGCGGTAAGCCACAAATCCGTTCAGTTCTCGTAAGTTGATGACTGGGCGGTAGTCTCCCGTCTTTTTCTTGACAACAAACATGTTGCTGAAGTAACCCTGGTTGTCTGGGGCAAGTTCCACCGCTCCCTTTATGAACAGGGTTCGTATCTCCGTGTCTATGAGGCGTCTCTGACGCCCGGATTGGTGATGGTCGCCTGATCTGAACTGGCGTACGGGTAAATTCTATCACGTACCCTCGCACGGTCTGTAGGATCCATGCGTCTGTGGAGATTCGTTCCCATTCCTGCGGAAAAAGGGACAGTCTGCCAGCAGTTATATTTGAAGGACATAACGGAAGATAGTTCATGCTCACCTGAGTTGTAACCGAGTGCCCCTTGTACGCAAGGATCCCCTTGTGAAGTTGGCTCTTGCAGATGGGAAGAACTGTTGCGTAGCGTATGGGCGACTGGGGCCCGATGGCCAGAAACGGCTGGTGGCCCGACCCCTCTGCCGACCAGCCCTGCCAAAAACACCTCGAGTTGTCTGTGGGTTCTGCAAGACTTGTCTAATAGATGATTGTGCCTTATTCAGTGTAGTGAATAGGCCTACGTGCTTTTTCAGTTCTGCCATGAATGGTTCTCCAAAGAGCAGTCCATCCGCCAGGGGGCCTAGCTCTCTCTTCCCCAGGTCCAACAGTTTGGAGTCTATATTCAATAAAGCCGCTTTACGGCGTTCTGCGCACATGGCGGCATTGGAATTCCCTAGTAGGCAGATCGCTCGCTGTGCCCATTCTCTAATGTCGTGGGCCTCGAGGGTCGTCCCCTGGGTGAGGGCCACATCTGCGAAGTATAGGATCTTCGCTAAAGGACCTAGCATGTCCAGCATTTTGTCCTGGACTGATTTCATGCCCTTCTCAACACCTTTCCGTGGGTCTCTGCCCGAGTGGGACATAAACACCCCCACTGTGGCATCAAACTCTGGGGTGAGGGCTATCTTGTCCGGGAGTACGGGACGTGGACACTCTGCTTTGAGCTTGGCCCGAACCTCCTTGTCCATTGGCTTCCTCAGCCAAAAATGTACAAATTGAGTCAGATGGTCCGGCAGGTTCCATTCTGACGATCTGGGGTGGCGTATCTGGCGTGGATCAAACAAGGGGTTACCTGTTCCGTCCAGAAACACCCCATCTTCATATACCTCCGTATGCACTTTACGTGTGCTTTTGCCGCCTGAGCGGTGTGCCCGTTCGGGGCCTTGGTCGCATTCTCCGACCTCCTGAGGCATGTCCTGCCAGTCCTCCTCCTCCGAGGGGGAATCCTCTGCCCTCCATTCGTCCATGATTTCTAATGAAGGTGGAGATAATGGCTCTTCATCCCCTGAGGAAGGGGGCTGTGGAGGGGAGCGTTCCGGGAGCCTAGACTGGCGGCTCCGCTTCCGCAACACCTTCCCCTCCCATCTCTGCAGGGTCGTGTTGGATCCCTTCCATTGTCGTTTGCACGGCCCAGCCTCCGCCTTGGACTCGGTGGGATCTTTATCCTCTTTTCTTGTCGGAGGCGCGGCGTCTGCCCCCTCCGGCTGTGGTTGCGCCATCATTTTGGCCAATGCCTTTTCCACCGAAGCCGACACTGCGGCATTGATCATGGCCTGGAAATCCATGGGCGATGATGGAGGAGCGTCTGACATGGTGGCAGTTTGTTCTTCCCGTCTGTGGGTAGATATGGTATACGTCAGTGCGTATGTAGCTACACAGTGGCTTCTACGTACAACTGGGGGTCACCCAGGTACCATATAATCAGTACCACTAGGAGTTTGAGTAGTGGTCTGTAGAGGGGGTCACCCTCTCATCGACCGGGGTGCACGGTCGTTAAGGTTGGGACGAAGCCCAGTAATGGTCGGGACGAGGCCCGGTAATGGGAGGTGTCAAAGACCTCAGTACGCTTTTTTTTTTTTTGCATGAAATTTGTGGAAGATATGCCACTGTGGGATCTTTTACCAATAGGCAGTGAATTGCGTGGATCACCCCAGTTGTACCATGGAGGTGCCGCATACAATAAAGCGTACGCTGCTATAAGCCCTTGAGTGGGCGTGAAGATCACCCCTGTGTAAATTTTTTATTTTTTTTTCCTTCTCCTCACTAGTAGCAGTGTCAGATTTCTATGTATCCTGTCTTCAGTGTATGCACCCCTGTGAGTCAACCACCAGTGCCCTCAGTGAGAGCTAGACATTAAGTATAGCAGCCTGAGCAGTCCATGAGAGTTGCCCTGCCAATCAGGTAAGTATTCCTTTATGCTTTATTTTCAGTTTATGTGCCTGCAGTAACTCCCCTGTAGCCAGGGAGTAAGGGGTTAACTTTGGACTTCAGTGTAAAACAGTATGTAAAACCTTGGGGAAATCAGTTACAAGCTCTATGCCAGTTCGTGGGAATCACGAACTGGCAACCTAAGATGGCCGCCAAGGATCTCGCGAGATCCAAGATGGCCGCCGTTCCCGCGCAAATTTGGCAGCGCGGCCCGCGATCGCGGTCCGACGGTCCTGGCCGGCACCCCCGTGTCCCCCAGTTACCCCCCCAGCCCTTGGAAAGATGCCGCGAATCGCGAGGGACCAAACAGACCAGAGGCAAAGGAAAGTGCAGTCCCAGTGACAGGGTAAACCCCACAAGAGAAACAAACAATAAAAAAGCTGAGGGAGCAGGCAAAAAACTAAGTGTATTTAAAGGGGAACAGACAGTAAAGGAGGGAGTAAGCCAGCCTCAATTAAAGAGACAGTAAAAATTGCACATATAATAAACAAATAGTGAGAGCAGAATACTCTGACCTGTGCCTTGGCTGGAACCAGCAAAGAAAGAGGAAGTCATGTGACAATCAGAGCTTTATATATGGTTATGTACTCTTTTATGATTGGTTAAAAGTTTATTGATTGACTTGTGCTGCTGGAGGCATGAGTAAAGAAAGTCATGCAAAATAGGAAGCCTCCTGTCATGTAATAAAATTATCCATTTGGCAGATCAGAGGATTTCTCTATACTTTGACCCCACATCAGATTCTGTGCACCTGTTTAATTTTGGGAGGATTATTTGGATAATTTTATATTTGTTTGTTTATTATTCCTTTTGTGCATGTTTAACTTCTTATATTTTTTAATGTTTTATACTTACACATTCTAAAAGGGTACTACACTATAGTAGCGTTTTCTTGTCCTTTTGCGCTTTTTTTAGGCCGTATCTACTAATCTCCTAAGAGCGGCATTAGAACTTAAAATATATTACTAAGACTTGATAAGGGTACAATAAGCTAATTAGACTATTCTTCATTCATAAACAGAACTCTGTAATAGTTATCAATAAACTGATCACTCCTGTTGTATAGTTCTGCAGGGTGTGCATGTTGTATATCTATACCTGGTTTCACCATGGCGGTTTTACTGATCAGTTTTTTCCCCATCTCCTAGGAGCTGCGGACAAACCAACCTCGACACGTGAAAGGAAAGTATCATGATGTCAGTTACACAGATCTCTATGGTGTGGGTGGTCTTACATTGGCAAAAGGAGACCCCTTGGGGGAGTTTAATTTTGGCTCCACTATAGTGCTAATTTTTGAAGGTCCACGTCACTTCCACTTCCAGGTCAAGAACGGTGGTCGGATCCATGTGGGGGAAGCACTAGGAACTCTGTGACCTTAGCAAGGCGTGATCACACTCCTAGCATGCACTAGGTCAGAGCACTCCCTTTCAAACTCAGATGGGCAGAAACAAACTGCCATTTTATCTTAATAAATACATTTGAAAACAAAGTGTGAAGAAAATGATTTTATTTAAAATTACAAAAAAGTACACATTAAAAACACACAGACACTGTGCTGCCACTTACAAACCACACATCAGCAGTAAGTATTAGGGTAATGCCAAATCTAGGAGTAGCTAGCACGAGGCATAATTCCATTGACCAAATCTTTACGGATAGCCCACCGCAATCCATACCGCTTCTTTTCTGTGGGAACAACATAAGTGTTAATTGCTGGAAGGGGTCGAGGGAGAGGTTGAGGTGGTGCACATATCATTTGCTCACGAATTTCCCAGCGCAGGTCTTTCCTGCTCCGTTCCAGAGCCCTTTGAATAGCATCCCAGCTCTGCTTATATTCCTGATACCGACCTACTGGGTCTGAACGCTGTCGGTACTGATCAAGCAGTGAATACGAAGGGGGACGAATAAAAGATTTGGTGTAGTCAGTTGAAGGCTGGTGACAAGTCTCTGCACTTGGGCCTTCAGAGATCTGACTGTCCCTCTCCTCTGACTCACTGAACATAGAGGACTCATCGGTGACTTGTATCTGCCCATTGCTTGTTCTGCGTAGTACTTTGCGTGTCAGTGGCTGTGTGGTTCTTAGAATTCCCAACCCACGTCCACCAACATTTACATTGTGCTTGCTGTAATCTCCATATCCCACATTATCCAGACTGGAGAATGATGAAGGTGTAGCCCAGCCAGCCAGACTACGCACTTTTAAAGGTTTTGATACAGGGGCTGTCTCTTTGGAACTTCGAGAAATATCAGTAATTCCTTTCCTCATGAGGCGCACAAGGTCCTCCTTGAATTTTAAGATCACCTCCTGCGGAACTTGTGGGTAGCCCAGGAAAGATAATTCTCTCTGTAACTCTTCTTCAGAAATGTCTGAAATGTCCAAAGAACTACTCTGAGACTCCTCCAAGGATGATAAGCAGTCACGAGAGACATTTCTGCATGGATGGTGCTCCATGGGATGCCCGAAGCAATCAGAACAACACTTTCCCACCTGAGATCAACCTCTGAGATCTGCAAATACACACAATAGAATATATTTAAGGGTTTATCAAATCAAACTGAAATAGAACATAACAGATTGCTGTTCAATTTAATTAGTTCTGGAATTGTAAAATTGAAGGAACACTTCACTTCAGTGCACTGCCCCCTCACCTCCCTCCCATAAGTAGTAAAAAGAGATAGAAACTTAGAATGTAGGCTTGGCTCATTGGCATAAAGTGGTCAGCTGACACTCACAGTCAATGAGCTAGGCCTGCTCTGCAGGACTTGGCTCAGGAGAAATAATGGAAGTTCCTTAACAGGAGCATCATGCTCTGTCAGTAGTAAAGGAGGGGAGCAACTCCATATAACTCGGCTGCCATCGTTGAGGAGTTTGCATCTTTTTACTTCACATTGTACAATTTCAAAGATGACACCAGCCCACCTACCGAGAGATCTGTGCATTTCTACACCATTTACACTTTCCTACCACCTCGCAGCTTTAGAAGCTCCCATCTCCACAGAGGTATTGCAGTAGCCATCAAAACGTTAAATAAAAGGAAATGGCCACGCCCTGATGGTGTCATGCTTCTGGTCAGGTTAGATATGAGACTGAAACTGGGATCAACTTTAGGTTGTGATCTTAGACATGGTTTGTCTTGAAAACAATAAGAGGACTTAAAGGAAGTGAAATAATAAAGACAAAGGGGGAAAGAAGACCCTATAAATGAAATTACAGGTAAGTATTTTGTGGGCTAAAAAATAGAGATTTAGGCAATAAGCCCTAGTCAGGTTAATAGGAAAATAGGTAGAAGCAGAACCTAAAAGATATATAGGCAGTAGTAAGAATGAGAACCTATAAACGAAATTATAGGTAAGGTACCAGGAGATTACAGAAATATAAAATTTAGGCAATAATCCCCAGGCAGGTTATTCAGTAACAGGATAACATAGAAGAGAGATTACAGGTAAATTCGGAGAAGAACATTTATAGGTTACAGGTAAAACAAAATACAACTAGTCAGAAATAAACAGAAATATAAAGGAAGTAAGTAACACAGATAAGTCAGACGTTTAGTTGATCAATCTCTTTGGTTTGGAGGTTGTACAGCAGGTTTTGGATAGATGTATCAGGGTCCTTTAGGATAATTGTAATTATCAGGGATGTTTGTAATATCCACGCTGGTTAAGTAGTTTTCGGTATGTGTAGAAACAAATAAAAAATAAATCCAAGTCCAGTATTGAATAAAGCAGGTTATCTCCAAGCGTATGGATAGTAAGTAGGTTTGGAATGTAGCAGGTTGAAAGAATGAATCAGATTGGTCCAATAGTATTCATAGTATAGCAGGATTTTGCAGTTGGAGCCAGGATCAGAGCACAAACTTCAATCAATGTAAAGGCAAATAGTGAAGTAGGGTTTAGCCTCATAGCATATTTAGATGATCATGCTATGCAGGTGAGTTACTTTGGAAAGACTAGTGGCGAAAAACTGGAATTGTTGAAATAAAGAAGCAGAAAATAAACAATTTTTGTTTGTCAGTATAGGATCCTGACAGATGGCCTTTACTACAAGAAATTTGCAGATGTACTCACACCTTATCTAGGCTCTCTTACATAAATTCCAAGGGGACAATTCCCATTCAATTTTTGCATACACATGTAATTACGCTCCCTAAATTAGCAAACCAACAACGTGCCCCAATTTTAGCCCCATATCTCCCCTCACAGACACTAAACTTTACGCAAAAATCCTACCAAACTGCATTATACACATACTATCCCAACTCTTGCACATTGACCGGGTGGGATTTGTCCCGCATAGGCAAGTCTCTGAAAACACCAGGAAATTTATAAACATATTACACCATGCCTGCGGAGAGCGGAGGTCATGTCTGTTCCTCTCCCTCGATGCCGAGAAGGTATTTGATATGGTGCACTGGGGATATATGTGGAAGTTGTTGAAGCGATATGGATTTCCAAACTCCTTTATTGAAGCAGCTAAACGGTTATACTCCTGCATGACTGCATCTGTTGTGTCCACTGGGTTTTACTTCACCCTGTTTAAAATACCAAATGAGTCTAGACAGGGCTTTCCACTCTCTCTACTCTTATGGGACCTGATGCTAGAACAACTGGCATTGGCTATATGTGAAAATCCCAATATCTCTGGTTACTCAATGTCTCGATCTGGATCATGAACCTTGGAAATGTTTGCTGAAGACATACTGGTAGCCAAATCAAACCCTGAAACCTTACTTCCCGCCCTTCAGTCGGTTCTGAAGGATTTGACGGGTTTCCTAGCACAAGATTAATTGATTCCAAAAGCCATACAAACGATAGTATCTTTAAACTCAATTAATCAATGTATACAGCTCTAATGTAGCTTAACTAAATGGAAAAGCCTTGACCTCTCATGGTTAGGCAGTCACGTCAGTCCTCAAGTTGTTTTATATACGATGCGTTTCATACCCTTCCAATTCCAGACTCTCTAATACTAACCATCCCAAAAAGTCGGAAAGGTTACATAGATTTTCAGCCCAGAAGAGTCAATAGAAGCACCATGTATTTATCTCGCAATGAAGGGGGCTTGGGGTTACCGTGTTTACGCACTTCTCACAAAGCAGCGATATCGCTCAATGCACAGTCAGGTTTGCCCCACGGGGAATGCTTCCTTGGATGGATATGGTCGAGCTACGGAGGATAATTTACTTATTTAAACACGGCTACCCTTGCGGCCACCTACTGCACTTTTGCTGCCTTCCACCCAATACTCCCTCAGAACCTGGGATAACAGTGCACAGACACCCATACATACGTCAGCTTACTACCAACACTTCCATTGCATACTTAGAGCGACGCATCGACGGGTTGTCTACACAAATCTGGGAATCCAGGGGAAATAAATCATTAGATGATCAATGCAGGGGTACCTCGCTGAGCTCTTTTCAAGAACTATGCCAATTAAACAGTCTGTTATCCCGTGACTTTAATAAATACCTCCAAATCAAACACTTTCTATACTCACATACGACAGACTTGAACTTCTCGCTCCCTTATCCTTTACTACAATTAACACACAGACATCCCTTCACCAGGCAAGTTATTCCTATAAATTATCAAACTCTTGGCCACTCCCACATAATGCTAGATGGGAAAGGGGCCTTAATATCTACATAGAGGATTGGGAATAGGCATCATTTTAGGAATAACCTCAGTGGACTCACCCACAATGCTTCACACCTGGAACTATTATACAAAATTATTCTACGTTGGCACTCAGTACCTGCCTGGTGGACTCATATAGACCCAATCAGCGATATGCTGTAGTGCGTGCAGCATAGAGGGAAAACACAGCCATGTCTGGTGGGGCTGTGTTAAGATTTAGCCTCTGTGCAGCTCAGTTAGGATATGTCACACTCATGTATCACCGTCCCCAGGGATGGCCCTCCTGCACCTTTTCCCAGACACCTGGTCTAGGTCACAGAAATTACTCACCTCCCATACTTTTCTGGTGACTAAACAGACTCTTCACAGAAGCTGGAGAACTACAGAAATTCCCACCGTAGCGGCTATACTTAATGTTCTGATACACAATAGCACATGGGAAAAGATGGGGAACTGGGGGGTGTGACTGAGTCGGAATAACCTCACAATGTATATTTGGGTGCTCTAGCATGTTCCTATAGTGCCTTCTTTTTCTCTCTCTTCTCCTGCTGCCAGTCGCATTTGCTCTCTCTTCTCTTCCTCACAGCGTATGTACATACAGGGCTGCCATCAGAAATTTTGGGGCCCCTGACACAGCTCAAGGTCTGGGACACCCGGTGCCTGCACCCGAGTCCGCCCAAAGTGCTGCCGCCCCCCTGAGTCTGTCCACAGGGATGCAGTGTCTGTACTGATTCTGGTGTGTGT
Source organism: Pelobates cultripes (assembly GCA_933207985.1). NCBI lineage: Eukaryota > Metazoa > Chordata > Amphibia > Anura > Pelobatidae > Pelobates > Pelobates cultripes. The sequence continues at coordinate 157,380,679 of OW240918.1, forward strand.
ATAGTGGATGTAGAATGTGTGTAGTGGATGCAGAGTTCGTGTGTTAAGTGGATGAGGTGTGTGTTTAACGGATGCAGTGTGTATAGTGGATGCAGATTGTACATTTGTGTAATGTATGAGGTGTATATTAGATGCAGAGTGTGTGCTTGTGTAGTGGATGTAGTGTGTGTTTATAGTGAATGCAGAGTGTGTATGTGTGTGTGTATGTGTATGTGTAGTGGATGTAGTGTTTGTGTGTATTAAATGCAATGTGTATAGTGAATGCAGAGTGTGTGTGTGTGTGTGTAGTGAATGCAGTGTGTGTAGTGGATGTAGTGTTTAGTGAATACAGTGTGTGGATGCAGAGTGTGTCTTTGTGTAGTCGATGTAGTGTGTGTATAGTGACTACATAGTGTGTGTAGTGTGTGTTTGTGTAGGTACTGCAGAGTGTGTGTTTGTGTTAGGAAGTAGTGTGTGTAGTGACTGCAGAGTGTGTATGTGTGTGTGTGTAGTGACTCCAGAGTGTGTGTTTGTGTAAGGATGTAGTGTGTGTAGTGACTGCAGGGTGTATGTTTGTGTAAGGATGTAGCGTGTGTAAATTTTAGTGAATATTGTGTGTAAATGCTAGTGTATAGCGTGTGTAAATGTATGGGGCTGCAAAATGTGGGGGGAAAAACCTACAGTTTTTTTTCTTCCATTCATTAATTGTATTGTTTTATTCCCCTCTCCCTGTATCTCACCTGTGGCCATGGAGGGGGGAGATCACATTGGCTGGATCCGGAGGTCCTGAGGAATGGTGCATCCCCCGCAAACTTGAAATATACTGCCCAGATGCTCTGCTCTGTCGAAGTCTCATGAGCCGTGCGGAGCGTTGCCATGGCAATGCTCTGACGATCACGTCGCTCACGAGACTTCGACAGAGCATAGCATCTGGCAGTATATTTCAAGTGTGCTGGGCCCCCTGCAGAATACAGGTAGCGGGGGGGCCGCAGTGCACAAATACATAGCGTTAATCGCTATATATGTGTGCACATAGCTAATGTGGGCAGTGGCGTACACACAACCAATGGGGTCCTGGTGCGAAAACTGATCCGTGGCTCCTCTCCCCCCACCCACGCACGCACGCTTACTCTGCGCGGGCTGGAGCCGCAACACATGGCGGCAGGCACCTGGTCGCAGGGCTGCGACTGCACTATGTACGCCAGTGCATGCAGATACACTTAAAGGACCACTACAGACACCCAGATCACATCAGCTCAATGAAGTGGTCTGGGTGCCAGGTCCCTCTAGTTTTAACCCTGCAGCTGAAAACATAGCAGTTTCAGAGAAACTGCTATGTTTTACTAAGGGTAAATCACAGTGAGAAGACGCTGAACGTCCATAGGAAAGCATTGAGTAATTCTTTCCTATGGGCGGTTTGAATGTGTGCGCGGCTCTTGCCCCGCATGCGCATTCGGAGCTAAGAGGCGGATCAGGGCGGAGAGATCCCCAGCGCCAAGGGAGTCCGGCGCTGGAGAAAATTAAGTGCTTAAGACACACACACTCTCTCACGAACAGACGCATACACACTAGCTAACAGACACACATTTACTAACAGACACACACTCACAAAACAAACACACACACACTCAAACATACTCTTACACACTAACACAAACACACATACATTTTTTTTTTTTTAAGTTTCATCCCCCTAGCTTCCCTACCTTTGGGAGTGCTGAGGGGATTCCCTGGGGTCCAGTGGCAGCCGGCGAGGGATAACTCTCCCTGGCTGAGTGCTTCCTGTTCAGCTCCCTCGCGTGCCACGTACTGATCACGGAGCCGGAAGATGACGTCATCTTCCGGCTCCGGCATCAGCGTGGCGCGCGCCCGCCGGGCACAAGGGCCAGCCTCGGGGGACCCTGAGGTGACCGGCTGCTGGGCCCCCCAGGAGAAGAGGCTAGCCACAGTGGGTACATACCAGGTCACAGGGCGGCCGGGCCCCCTGCGACCCCGGTATGTATGCCACTGAATGTGGGGCCCGGGACGACCTGAGCAGTCCGGGCTCCCCCAGGACCGCCGGGCCCATGACAACCGTTATGGTTGTCATGCCCTGATGGTGGCCCTGTGTACATAGCTGGACATATTGGGGTTTGAGGAAAATGTGTAACAAACAATATTGAAAAAAAATTTTTTTTAAAGCAATTATTGACCAGAAGGATTCTTTCTAACGTGACTATGTTGCTGTGCTTTACGTGGAGTTATATGCAATATACCTCTTTAATTTCAAACTGTTTTGTAGATGCCATTGTCAATGATAACTCCCAACTACCTTTTTTTTTTTCATTACTAATGTTAGACATACAGTGATCTCTGTATGGTAATAAGACTATGCGTTCTATAGTCCACTCTGCCCTATGGGTCCACTTGTCACCGCTGTACATTATTTTTCTTGTTAAAAAAAAATGAACATTTTTTTATATCAGACATTTTTGTGTTAAGATTGAAATTAAAAATGTATACTGTAAGTCACCACTTAGCAGCTTTAACTCCATTTTGTAACAAAATGCAAAAGGTCAGACACATTTTGTTCCTCCCTAACTCTGTTCATTCACTGACTAAAGGAATGAAGCCAATTTAAACACTAATCAGAGATAATATTTCTTCTTTCAGTATAACTAAGAAAACCAGACACAGGATTACCAGAAAGAGATAATGCTCAAGTAATTTTACTTTTTAAATTTAATTGTTGCTATAAGGATCCATTGTAAGAGAAAGGTGAACCAAAGTCCATATGCGTCAAAATCATACTTTATAGCCCAAAAACTAGACTAAAAGTCTGCTGCATAACCCTTTGAAGACTGACAGATATTTGATGAAGGGTACCTAGAAAAGATAAAATTTGTGATGTCAAATGCATCACGAAATTCAATTAACCCCTTATACAAAGTGGTAGTTGGCATTCGTAATGACCATTTCTTGTGGTGTTACAACGCCATCTATTGATCAAAGTCTAGAAAACAATCAAGAGAATAAGGTACACCCACCTGATTCCATTGGTCACTTTAAATTAGTGACGTAAAGAAAGTTAAGATTTTCCTTAAAAATTGAGAATAGCCGGAGACGAATCAATGAGCATTAACCAAAAGTTGGACAAATCTAACTGTCTTTTCCAACTGAATCTGGGTCCAAGTTAAAATTCTTTACTAATCAGAACTTTCTTAAATACTTAATGTCCATTTAAACATACTCATACTTGCATCCACCATTCATGGAATATATTACCAAGCCAAAAGAATTTCTACGAAGAGAGCTGGTAAATATGCTGGCTTCATTTAATATAATTAATTTTTATTAAAAGTAGAAATATACCTGGATAATGCTCGTCAGATTTCAAACCTTTGAAATCATAATTAGCTGAGGAAATATATGGTTCTACATTCCATACCTGCAGGTGGAATAAATGAACAATATATTTACTGGTAATTTGCCAAGTTTACCATATCAAGCTATTATCCAGAGATATTGACTTATCTGAATTTAGGGATAATTCATCTTTAATCAGGAAAGTTAATAGTCTGCAGCGGTAAAATTTGCTTAGAATTATTCTTTTGACTTACTGAATGGAGGATAATAGTTAACTGACTTCTTGTACAACAAATATTGTATCTGTTAGTTGCAATGTTAAAAGTGTTTTTCCTGTGAGAATTGTAGCCAGCAGTGAGTGAGTTAACTCAGTGTGATTTAAAGTGATAGTAAAAGTTTTTATGACTGGAAGCTGCTGCGTGCTCTGTATTTTTTGTAAAGGGATTCCAAAACGGAGATTTCTGTAGCAAATCTTGTTGAAAATTGAATCTATGTGGATATAACTGTTGATTAAATTCTATATGAATTATTGGTAATTTTGCATGTAACTCCTTTAGAGGTTAAATGAACATATGTTGTTATTAAGCTATCTTTAATTGTGTCATAACTGCTGCCATATTGTATACTTATGTTATACCTAAATATTCATTGATTATTGTCACGGATGTTAAACATTATTATTTGTCACAATAAATGACATGTTTTATAATTTGTAATTAATGTGTGAAATACAAATACTGTAATAAACATATTCCATGATCTATAAGAGTTAAAATAGTAGGGTAACTCTTGCCAATATATAAATGTTTTATATTAATACAAAATTATTAAATTAATTTATGATAATTTTTATAAAATATTTTTAATATTTATCACCCAATTTAAATATTTATCACCCCATAAATATCCTTGTTCTGTGGAAGAAAAATAAAGAAATAAGAGGGGAGAAACTCCTAGTGTACCCCAGGTATATAGTCGAACTGCACTACAGACTGATTACTTACAACAGGGGGAGGAGGGGGTGAGACAATGCAATCCTAGCACCAAAACACTAGTGGTTACAGTGCTGGAATATTCCTTTAATTATAAAGCAAATTAAACAAGTCATCCAGTTAAAATACCGACAGTGTGATAAATGTAATAAATTCTGTCCCTCATCTGTTACACGTGCCAGGGGAGAGGCTAAGGAGATATAGACTCCCATCACTTTCAGGATGCCTGGGGCATGTACGTGCAGTACTACAACCATCTGCACCTGTGTGTTCTACACTCCACACCAGCTGGTATCTGGCAACCTCACCGCCAAAAAACAGAGCGTTTTAATGTGGATTAGTGAGACGGATACAGAATATACTTAACTTTTATTCACGGCAAAATAAAGTTCTACTAATAAAAACAATATCTTATAAGAAGAGTGGAACATAACCTAAATAGTGCGTTAGAAGAGTGGATCACTGTTATTGCTGATCATCGAGAATTGTCAATAATAAACTAAGGTAAGCAGCATGCACTACAAGGCTCGGACTAGACATCGGGTAAATGCCCGGTGGGCCCCAATGGCCATGGACCAAGGACGACATGTGAGATCAGAGAAACTTTTCTTGCCGGCACTATCCAAGCACCGGTCCTGCCGTGTGCCATGATGAAAGATCAAAGATCTCCTTCCTCGTGCCTGCTGGAATTTCACTGCAGGAGATGACCCAGGAGATCTAACAAGCAGCCAAGTTCTTCTATGGTTAGCATGGCAACACTCCAAGGCCAAATGTCGCAAGAGGAGCTGCAGGTTAGAGTTCACTCACCACCGGACAACAAGGTCTCCCTCTCCCATCCCCTCCGCGTGTGTGGGTCTCCCTCTCCCATCCCCTCGGCGTGTGTGGGTCTCCCTCTCCCATCCCCTCGGCGTGTGTGGGTCTCCCTCTCCCATCCCCTCGGCGTGTGTGGGACTCCCTCTCCCATCCCCTCTGCGTGTGTGGGACTCCCTCTCCCATCCCCTCTGCGTGTGTGGGACTCCCTCTCCCATCCCCTCTGCGTGTGTGGGACTCCCTCTCCCATCCCCTCTGCGTGTGTGGGACTCCCTCTCCCATCCCCTCTGCGTGTGTGGGACTCCCTCTCCCATCCCCTCTGCGTGTGTGGGCTCCCTCTCCCATCCCCTCTGCGTGTGTGGGCCTCCCTCTCCCATCCCCTCTGCGTGTGTGGGACTCCCTCTCCCATCCCCTCTGCGTGTGTGGGACTCCCTCTCCCATCCCCTCTGCGTGTGTGGGACTCCCTCTCCCATCCCCTCTGCGTGTGTGGGACTCCCTCTCCCATCCCCTCTGCGTGTGTGGGACTCCCTCTCCCATCCCCTCTGCGTGTGTGGGACTCCCTCTCACCATCGATGTGACACTGCATCCACTATACACAATGCATTCACTACACACACTGTATAACATAATGGATGTGCGCAAAGCTTTTTTGGGGGGGCGGCAGGGGGGCATCATTTTTATTCTTGGGTTCTTAGGCCGGCTCTGCTCTCTCCCAGTCACTCACAGCGAATATCTCTCTCCCAGCCACGCACAGCCGGTGTGAGTGTCTCTCTCTCTCTCCCAGTCACGCACAGCCGGCGTGAGTGTCTCTCACTCTCTCTCTCTCTCTCTCTCCCAGCCACGCACAGCCGGCGTGAGTGTCTGTCTCTCTCCCAGCCACGCACAGCCGGCGTGAGAGTCTCTCTCTCCCCCAGCCACGCACAGCAGGCGTGTCCCTCTCTCTCCCCCACCCACGCACAGCAGGCGTGTCCCTCTCTCTCCCCCACCCACGCACAGCAGGCGTGTCCCTCTCTCTCCCCCACCCACGCACAGCAGGCGTGTCCCTCTCTCTCCCCCACCCACGCACAGCCGGCGTGTCCCTCTCTCTCCCCCACCCACGCACAGCAGGCGTGTCCCTCTCTCTCCCCCACCCACGCACAGCAGGCGTGTCCCTCTCTCTCCCCCACCCACGCACAGCAGGCGTGTCCCTCTCTCTCCCCCACCCACGCACAGCAGGCGTGTCCCTCTCTCTCTCCCACCCACGCACAGCAGGCGTGTCCCTCTCTCTCTCCCACCCACGCACAGCAGGCGTGTCCCTCTCTCTCTCCCACCCACAGCAGGCGTGTCCCTCTCTCTCTCCCACCCACGCACAGCCAGTGTGTCCCTCTCTCTCCCAGCCATGCACAGCCAGCGTGTGTCCCTCTCTCTCTCCCAGCCACGCACAGCCAGCGTGCGTCTCTCTCTCTCTCCCAGCCACGCACAGCCAGTGTGTGTCTCTCTCTCCCCCAGCCAGTGTGTGTCTCTCTCTCTCCCAGCCACGCACAGCCAGTGTGTGTCTCTCTCTCCCAGCCACGCACAGCCAGTGTGTGTCTCTCTCTCCCAGCCACGCACAGCCAGTGTGTGTCTCTCTCTCCCAGCCACACACAGCCAGTGTGTGTCTCTCTCTCCCAGCCACACACAGCCAGTGTGTGTCTCTCTCTCCCAGCCACACACAGCCAGTGTGTGTCTCTCCCACGCATTCCCCTCCTGCCAATCATTTCATGTAGAGTGGCCAAGGCACCGCAGAAGAGAATCTTCTGTATCCTCTACCCAGTCTAACAGGAAGTTCTCCACCACAGTTCACTCGACCACGCTACAAGTAGGTAAGCTGGCACTGCAAAAGGAGGAAGACAGCAAAAAGAGGGGACGGACAAAGAGACACACAGGGGACTGAGGGTGGACAAAAAGACACAGAGTGGGGCAGAGGCAGATACACAGGGGGCAAAGTGAAACACAAAGAGGTTTTAGGGGGCAGAGACACAAACAGAGGGGTTGGCGGGGACAAAGACAAGGAGGAGCATACTCAGAGGGGCTTAGCTGAACAAAGAGGCACACAGAAGAGTTGGGGGGGATATAAAAGGCACACAGGGCTGGAGGAACAAAGATACATGGAGGGGCAAAGAGACACATGGAAGGACAAAGACCTACAAAGGGAGCTGCGGGGGCAAAGAGACACAGTGGGGCTTTGGGGGGACGGAGAGACAACGGGACTGGGGGGACAAAGACACGCAGGGGCAAAGAGACAAACTTGGAGGAACAGACACACAGAGGGGCTAAGGGGGGCAAAGAGGCACACAGAAGGGCTGCGGTGTCAGACACAGAAGGGCTTAGAGAGAAAAAGACACACATACAGGAACTTGGAGGATAAAAAGACACATGGGGCTGAGAGGGACAGAGAGACACACAAAGCTGGCGATTTTTGTTTTTTGGGGGTGGTGCAAGTATCTGGTCTTATCTAGGGTGCAAAATAGTCTAGCACCAGCCCTGCCTCAGTGTGAGTGTCTCCCACAGACCACATCACTGTTTTATTCAGGGGCACTTATGCCCCGAGTAAGGGACCTAGCAACTTGGTCTTCTAAGCTTGCTCTCAAACTCTGTTAACAAATAAATTGTATCATTTTAACTCTATATTTATGAAAAATATCCCTTATTAAAAAAAGAAATGTTTACCCAAATCTAATGTTCACTCATCATTGAGTGTTGTATCTCATGTATTTGTGTATATGTCTTTACCACCCACCTATCGTATGTGTGAGCGCCCAATCCTCGCGGACTGCCTGGGAGTGTGCGTTGCTACTCCCATCTGCAGGTCAATCCACTTTGTGCAATGTGCATGTGCTCTATGTTACACCAAAACTGTCCAATAAAATTCTCTCAGGGGGACTCAGAATAGGAGTATACCTCCCTTGAGAAGCTCAATAATCAAAAATGAAATATTTTTTTTCACTACTGCATATTGAAACTTGATGAAAACATTTTTAACATAATTAGTTAGATTTTCTGTAATATAAATATTTTATTATTTATATCAGTGTTCTTTCATTCTAGAGTTATCCTTTTAATATGTTTATGGGAATAGAATAGAATAAAGCAACAACTGTACATGTTTCACAATGTTAAACTTTATTCCTGTTTACTAGTAATAAAAAAGAAATTAAAATTAAAATCTGTTTGTTTTCTTTTAACTATATGCCTATACTGTTTTTCTTCTCATGTGGGAAACCATGTTAGTCTCTGTAGCGGGCCGAGGTTAAACCGACTGGTTACATCAGCTAATGCAGAATGAAGAGACCCAGTAAACTGGACGACACACTGTTCCAGGGGTACAACAACCACTTTATTTGGCCACACAAACGCTCCCCCTGGATGCCGTTCGTCTATATGAACGGCGGCCACTCAGGGAAGCACTCATTAATTACTGGGTGCCATTATTAGCATTTATAAATCCCCAACAAATTCCGCAGCACTGCACGATAGGTGTGTGTCTGTCAGTGGGTGCGTGTCTGTCAGTCACTGAGTGTGTGTGTCTGTCAGTGAGTATGTCTGAGTGTGACTGGCACCCTCACCTTTTTTCCCACGCTGTGTTGGCTCGCAGTGGCTGGCCCTGCCTCAATGGCTAATAATCATTCTTGATGATCTCAACCACTCCATTGCTTCCCATAGGATAGCATTAGGAGACTACTGCGCATGCGTGGGGAAAATGCCTCACTGCGCCTATCAGCATCTACTCATAGAGATGCATTTTCTCTCAAAAGGCAGTGTTTACATTGAAAACCCTGCAGGGACAAGCTATATATACCAGAATCACGATATTAAGTGTTGAAACATGTCCTGTCCTTGATAATCAGCAGAATTACCTGCCATGGTCTTATAGTTCTAACCAAACTGTACCATGCCTTCAGTAGTTGGAGACACTCTTGAGAGACTATACAATGGAGTCTGATTCAGAAAATGGCCAAAATTTATTAAACAGAACACCGCTTATAAATCTTATGCAATAAGGGGGGTCTGGAGGGAGTATCATTAAATACCAATCGAATATTGACAACTATTAACTAACAACATGGAAAGGTTGTGCAGACAGCATAAAATATGCAACAAATTGATTCTAAGTTTATCTAGGGGGCATTACTAGAATAGGAGGGTGTAGCGATAGGGTCTTACTAGAAGAGGGGGAACAAAGATGGTCATGTGCCATACTACGTACGTGATGTCCTTTCAATGTACAAGGTTGTTACTCTTATGATTCAGTTGAACAAAAATTAACCACTTCATTAAGCTGTAGTGGTTCTGGGGACTATAGTGTCCCTTTAAGAATTATATTTTTGTTGTTGAAAATATAGCTTAGTTAGTTTTAGAAAAAACAACAACCTGACTCCTAACTAACCGCGGATTAAGTCCACATAGTAGCAGGTGTGGTTTGTGAAATAGGAGCCCGGGCATAAGATGCTGCCTACAAAGTATTGTGTAGTGGGCATGTCCAAAGGTGATGTGAACTAGCACAGCTGGGTATTGTCCTAAAAGCTAGGTAGATTATCCCCAAAAATTGTCAGTAACTGCATTTTTCTCCTGCTAGATGTTTAAAGACCACACAGTTTAAGGTGGGAGGGCACTATGAGTCCAGGGTAGATGGAAGAATATTGAATAAATAAAATGAAAAAAAAATAATTAACTATTTTTCTATGATATTTCTAGCC
>OW240918.1:157395519-157449370 GCA_933207985.1 Pelobates cultripes
GTCCTTTAGCAGTATAGGAACTAGGTATTACTATCCCAGTAAGCGACCTGTGTGACCTGGAGCTATAAAGGTCCTTTTGCCGGATAGGAACTAGATTTCTCACTGTGAGCTGTCTAGTTCCTATCCCAGTAAGGGGCCATTGTTAGCTGAAGGTATAGCGGTCCCGTAGCAGTATAGGAACTAGGTATTACTATCCCAGTAAGGGACCTGTGTGAGCTGGAGCTATAAAGGTCCTTTTGCCGGATAGGAACTAGATTTCTCACTGTGAGCTGTCTAGTTCCTATTCCTGTAAGGGACCATTGTTAGCTGAAGGTATAGAGGTCCCTTAGCAGTATAGGAACTAGGTATTACTATCCCAGTAAGGGACCTGTGTGAGCTGGAGCTATAAAGGTCCTTTTGCCGGATAGGAACTAGATTTCTCACTGTGAGCTGTCTAGTTCCTATCCCTGTAAGGGACTTGTGTAAGCTGGAGCTATAGAGTTTCAGGACCAGGTGAGCACCACATTTATTATTCTACATCCGTTCGTTTATTGCCACAGTCTGCACATTGGTTTGTTCTCCTTTTATGTTTTACTTATGAGAACTACTCCAAGCCGAAGTCAAAGGGTTGTGCTACCAAAATAAGCACACAAGCCTAAATACGGAGCCAGTTTCTATACACAGGCTCCTTAAAATGTGAGTGTTCTGTTTGCTACATTATTTTCAGAATTGCAATTTTAAAATACCATCTGCACTATATTGTATCTTTAGTTTTTTGTATTTTATTGGCATGTACTTCACAGCATACTATTGAAATAAGTTATGCTTGTTAAGCTTTATATCTGTTTGAGCGCCCCACTTATAGGTGTAGGTCTTTGTCACTTATACCGCACTGTATTTCATATTATTGTTTAGTGGAAAATAGGATATTTCCACATAAGTGTATAGAGCTGCATTTTAACCGTTCTTATTTACGTTTAAGCACTTCTTGATACACACATCCCTCCGTGAAAGGAGGTAACTTTGGATTGGTATTCATATTACGTTATTAGATCACAGCCATCGGTCTCTGGGCATATTACGTTATTAAATCACAGCCATCGGTCTCTGGGCATATTACGTTATTAGATCACAGCCATCGGTCTCTGGGTATATTACGTTATTAGATCACAGCCATCGGTCTCTGGGCATATTACGTTATTAGATCACAGCCATCGGTCTCTGGGCATATTACGTTATTAGATCACAGCCATCGGTCTCTGGGTATATTACGTTATTAGATCACAGCCATCGGTCTCTGGGTATATTACATTATTAGATCACAGCCATTGGTCTCTGGGTATATTACGTTATTAGATCACAGCCATCGGTCTCTGGGTATATTACGTTATTAGATCACAGCCATCGGTCTCTGGGTATATTACGTTATTAGATCACAGCCATTGGTCTCTGGGCATATTACGTTATTAGATCACAGCCATCGGTCTCTGGGTATATTACGTTATTAGATCACAGCCATCGGTCTCTGGGTATATTACGTTATTAGATCACAGCCATCGGTCTCTGGGTATATTACATTATTAGATCACAGCTATCGGTCTCCGGGTATAATGCCATTAGATCACAGCCGCCAGTCTCCGGCTATAGTATGCTATTAGAAGACAGCCGCAGGTCTCTGGGAATATTACATTATTATATTATAATCGGGGGTCTCTGGGTATATTACAATCGGGGTCTCTGGGTATATTACGGTATGATTATATTTGGGTATATAAATTACATATTATACTCACCAGTCACTCTCTGGGTAAGTGTCTGACTGCAGTTCAGTCTGTCTCTCAGTGTGATGCTGTCGGCTGGTTTCTCTCTGTCAGTGAGGTTGTCTCTCTCACTGTTAAAGTCTCTCAGGATGTCTCTCTGTAAGAGTCACTCAGTCAGTCTGTCTCTCCCAGGCTGTGTGTCTGTCTCTCTGTCTCACACTCCGTCTCTGACTCTCTCTCAGTCAGTAAATCTCTCTCTCTGTCTCTCTGACTCTCTCTCTCAGTCTCTCTCTCTGTCTCAGTCTGTCTCTCTGACTCTCTCAGTCTGTCTCTCTCTCAGTCTGTCTCTCTGTCTCTCAGTTTCTCTCTCTGTCTCAGTCTGACTCTCAGTCTGTCTGTCTCTCACTGTCTCAGTCTGTGTCTGTCTCTCTCTCTCTCTCTCTCAGTCTCTCTCAGTGTGTCTCTGACTCTCTCAGTCAGTAAATCTATCTCTCTCTCTCTGACTCTCTCTCAGTCAGTAAATCTCTCTCTCTCTCTCTCTCTCTCTCTCTGACTCTCTCTCTGTCTCAGTCTCTCTGACTCTCTCTCTCTGTCTGACTCTCTCTGTCTCTGTCTGTCTCTCAGTTTCTCTCTCTGTCTGTCTCAGTCTCTCTCAGTGTGTCTCTGAGTCAGTCAGTCTCTCTCTCTCTCTCTCTCTCTCTCAGTGTCTCAGTCTGTCTGACTCTCAGTCTCTCTGACTCTCTCTCTCAGTGTCTCAGTCTCTCTGACTCTGACTCTCTCTCTCTCTGTCTCTGTTTGACTCTCAGTCTGTCTGTCTCTCTCTGTCTCTGACTCTCTCGGTCCCGGGTTTGTAGCCGGATGTGGCGCCTCCTGTAACGGTCCACCAGCGAGATGACGTCACCGAAGAGGAAGCCGAACTCGGGAAACAACTTCCGCTGTCTCCTAGCAACGAAATACGTCATCACCGAGCGACGACAGGAACTGACACGTGACGGGAGAGAACCCAGAGCGCAATACGGAGACAGTGAGTACAATACAGAGACAGAGCGTAATACGGAGACAGCGAGTACAATACAGAGACAGAGCGTAATACGGAGACAGTGAGTACAATACAGAGACAGAGCGTAATACGGAGACAGTGAGAACAATACAGAGAGCGGGTATTATACCCAGAGCGTAATACGGAGACAGCGAGTACAATACAGAGAGCAGGTATTATACCCAGAACGTAATACGGAGACAGTGAGTACAATACAGAGAGCGGGTATTATACCCAGAACGTAATACGGAGACAGCGAGTACAATACAGAGAGCAGGTATTATACCCAGAACGTAATACGGAGACAGCGAGTACAATACAGAGACAGAGCGTAATACGGAGACAGCGAGTACAATCCAGAGAGCGGGTATTATACCCAGAGCGTAATACGGAGACAGCGAGTACAATACAGAGAGCAGGTATTATACCCAGAGCGTAATACGGAGACAGCGAGTACAATACAGAGAGCAGGTATTATACCCAGAGCGTAATACGGAGACAGCGAGTACAATACAGAGAGCAGGTATTATACCCAGAGCGTAATACGGAGACAGCGAGTACAATACAGAGAGCAGGTATTATACCCAGAGCGTAATACGGAGACAGCGAGTACAATACAGAGAGCAGGTATTATACCCAGAGCGTAATACGGAGACAGCGAGTTCAATACAGAGAGCAGGTATTATACCCAGAGCGTAATACAGAGACAGCGAGTACAATACAGAGCAGGTATTATACCCAGAGCTGCATTACTTGAGACACAGCGAAAGTACAATACAGAGAGCAGGTATTATACCCAGAGCGCAATACAGAGACAGCCGCAGTGGCCAATACAGACAGAGCCGCACGAGACAGCCGAAAATACTACAGAGACAGAGCTGCACACGGAGAGACAGCGAGTACAATACAGAGAGCGGGTATTATACCCAGAGCGTAATACGGAGACAGCGAGTACAATCCAGAGAGCGGGTATTATACCCAGAGCGTAATACGGAGACAGCGAGTACAATCCAGAGAGCGGGTATTATACCCAGAGCGTAATACGGAGACAGCGAGTACAATACAGAGAGCGGGTATTATACCCAGAGCGTAATACGGAGACAGCGAGTACAATACAGAGAGCGGGTATTATACCCAGAGCGTAATACGGAGACAGCGAGTACAATACAGAGAGCGGGTATTATACCCAGAGCGTAATACGGAGACAGCGAGTACAATACAGAGAGCGGGTATTATACCCAGAGCGTAATACGGAGACAGCGAGTACAATACAGAGAGCGGGTATTATACCCAGAGCGTAATACGGAGACAGCGAGTACAATACAGAGAGCGGGTATTATACCCAGAGCGTAATACGGAGACAGCGAGTACAATACAGAGAGCGGGTATTATACCCAGAGCGTAATACGGAGACAGCGAGTACAATACAGAGAGCGGGTATTATACCCAGAGCGTAATACGGAGACAGCGAGTACAATACAGAGACAGAGCGTAATACGGAGACAGCGAGTACAATACAGAGACAGAGCGTAATACGCAGACAGCGAGTACAATACAGAGAGCAGGTATTATACCCAGAGCGTAATACGGAGACAAGCGAGTACAATACAGAGAGAGGGTATTATACCCAGAGCGTAATACGGAGACAGGTATTATACCCAGAACGTAATACGGAGACAGCGAGTACAATACAGAGAGCAGGTATTATACCCAGAACGTAATACGGAGACAGCGAGTACAATACAGAGAGCAGGTATTATACTCCGTAATACGGCGACAGGGGGCGTAATACGGCGACAGGGGGCGTAATACGGCGACAGGGCGTAACACAGAGACAGCGAGTACAATATAGAGAGCAAGTATTATACCCAGAGCGTAATACAGAGAGTGTAAGACGGAGCGTGACACGGAGACGAGGGATCCTATACAGAGCGTAACACAGAGTGCAGGGATTATATACAGGGCGTAACACAGAGTACAGGGATTATATACAGAGGGTGACATGGAAAGTAGTGCCTGGCCTTGCGCCGTGGTTGGAAAGTAGTGCCTGCGATATGGTCGTGGATGGAGAGTAGTGCCTGGGATAGCGCAGTGGTTGGAAAGTAGTGCCTGTGATACGGTCGTGGATGGAGAGTCGTGCCTGGGATAGCACCGTGGATGGAAAGTAGTGCCTGGGATAGCGCCTTGGATGGAAAGTAGTGTGCCTTCATTTTGGATTTATGACCGATTTAAAGCCGTTCTATATGTATAAAGTATGCCTGTATGTATTTATATTTAGAATATAACCAGCAGGGATCCTATACAGAGTGTAATACAGAGAGCAGGGATCCTATACAGTGTGTAATACAGAGAGCGGGGATCCTATACAGAATGTAACACAGAGAGCGGGGATCCTATACAGAGTGTAACACAGAGAGCGGGGATCCTATACAGAGTGTAACACAGAGAGCGGGGATCCTATACAGTGAGTAACACAGAGAGCGGGGATCCTATACAGAGCGTAACACAGAGAGCGGGGATCCTATACAGAGCGTAACACAGAGACCGGGGATCCTATACAGAGCGTAACACAGAGACCGGGGATCCTATACAGAGTAATACAGAGCGTAACACAGAGAGCGGGGATCCTATACAGAGCGTAACACAGAGAGCGGGGATCCTATACAGAGCGTAACACAGAGAGCGGGGATCCTATACAGAGCGTAACACAGAGAGCGGGGATCCTATACAGAGCGTAACACAGAGAGCGGGGATCCTATACAGAGCGTAACACAGAGAGCGGGGATCCTATACAGAGCGTAACACAGAGAGCGGGGATCCTATACAGAGCGTAACACAGAGAGCGGGGATCCTATACAGAGCGTAACACAGAGAGCGGGGATCCTATACAGAGTGTAACACAGAGAGCGGGGATCCTATACAGAGTGTAATACAGAGAGCGGGGATCCTATACAGAGTGTAATACAGAGAGCAGGGATCCTATACAGAGCGTAATACAGAGAGCAGGGATTCTATACAGAACGTAACACAGAGTACAGGGATTATATACAGGGCGTGACATGGAAAGTAGTGCCTGGCCTAGCGCTGTGCATGTAAAGTAGTGCCTGCGATACGATCGTGGATGGAGAGTAGTGCCTGGGATAGCACCGTGGATGGAAAATAGTGCCTGGGATAGCGCCGTAGATGGAAAGTAGTGCCTGGGATAGCGCCGTGGATGGAAAGTAGTGCCTGGGATAGCGCCGTGGATGGAAAGTAGTGCCTGGGATAGCGCCGTGGATGGAAAGTAGTGTGCCTTCATTTTGGATTTATGACCGATTTAAAGCCGTTCTATATGTATAAAGTATGCCTGTATGTATTTCTATTTAGAATATAACCAGCTGCGTGCTCATTGTGGAAAGCTGCGATATTGAGATTGATTTATAATCTAACCTGTAACGGACCGTTTTGCACATAAGGGGTAAAAACCGTTTAGGCAATCGTCCCCCTTTCCAGAGATGCAGGCACAGCTACTGTAGCACACCAAACACATGAACCGCCAATAAGGGAATGCTCCAAACTCCCGAATGGCATCCAATATAGCACTCCAAATACACGAACAGGAACCATGCGAATCGCTGCTAGAAGACGAATAGGAAAAGCATCCAAGCGGCTTACACTCCTAGCAATCAGTCTCTATCAGCATTCAGTAAATCCCCCCCCCCCCCAAAGACAAGACAAGGCTCCGTGTTGAGGGTCAAGCAGTGGTCTGTTTAATGAGGGCTACCTGACCGGCTTTTATGCAGGTCTCCCACCTGGTGGACACTCCCCTAGGGGACCAAATGGGAGACTGTGACAAGGGGCAGACAAATAGGACACACAGTCACAATATATTCCCACAATGCATCCTGGCTTCCTCCCCTTTGTCCTGGGAGATAATTGAGAAGTAATTCAATTATCTCCCAAGACAAAGGCAAATCACCATTATGCACGTTGGGATACTAAAACAAGCATTACTATTAAAATACACTATGTAAGACACATTACATTAAAACTATACATTTAACATATCCCCAGATAGCTCAGGTTTGAGCGCACATTATTAAGCGAATGGCGCTCAGACCACACGAATACAGTTTAATCGCCATGGAGCCAAAGTCTTTAATTCCACGAACAGGCTCCATGGCAGGCTATCTTGGTACTTGCACACCGAATACAATTGCAGCACTAAAAGTCCCAAATGCTCCGTTGTTCGGTTCCCGAACGGGTTTGCAAACTTCCAGCCTCAGTGGGGCTTGTAAGACAAGTGTCCGCTTTTGGTGTCCTGCCGCTGGGTAGAACAAGTGCTGGCTACCCGGGGAGCTTCCATAACACCGCCATCGTGTGGCGGCTAGGTGTAACCGCGACCACCCAGTAATTGTCAATTAAGCTGCGGTTAACCGCAGCTTCAGGGAGGTTAATTGCCGGCACACTCCAGCTCCCAGGTGGTCTATTCATTCGTGCGGTTGTTCGGTAGATTGAATCTACCGAACAACCGGCAGAAAAGCACGAATACAGCCCTTCTGCAGGCAAAACAGTCTTTTAACATGGGGGCCATAGTCCAAAGGCAGCAGGTGAGCAACCAGGCTTCTCCAATGCAATGTGGCGAGATTGGTCTCGTCACATAACCGAAAGGAAAAAAAATGTTTAAGAAATTACTTGTGGAAGAGAATTTTTTTATATATTGAAGTGCGTTTTATATATACACATTTTTTATTTTCAGGCTGCATATTATGACTTCTCTGGAAGAGGAATTAAAACAGCTGCGTCTGAGGGTGCAGGAGCTGGAGGATGAGGTTTTTCGTCTGGGAAATGCATCAGGCGCGGTGGGAAGCGGAGAGTGCCTCTCTGTCGAGAAGCAGCCTAAAGGAAAGCAGAAGCCACGTGTTCAGCGACCATTTGATTTTTCAGCCCACCCAAAGCAACATGTGGCTTTGCGCTTGGCATATCTTGGCTGGGGGTACCATGGTTTTGCCAGCCAGGAGAACACAAAAAACACAGTGGAGGAGGTGGTATTCAATGCCCTCATGAAAACACGTTTGGTTGAAAACAGACAGGACTCAAACTACCACCGGTGTGGCAGAACAGACCGTGGTGTCAGTGCACTCAGCCAGGTGAGGTTTTTGTAATGGGAATATGGTATGCAGGATTTGTGATGATCTTGGCCATACTGACTGCCCTGTGTTTTCTAGGTGATATCTCTGGATCTCCGATCAAATCCACCTGGCATGCCGGAGATAAGATATACTCACATCCTGAACCGTGTGCTTCCTCCTGATATTAGAGTCCTGAGCTGGGCCAAAGTTCCCTCTTCATTCAGTGCTCGCTTTAGCTGCCGCTCTCGCACATACCGCTATTTGTTTCCAAGGGCACAGCTCGACATAGAGGCGATGGATAGAGCTGCACGACTTCTCCAAGGAACTCATGATTTCCGCAACTTATGCAAGATGGACGTGGCCAATGGGGTTCTAAACTTTACCCGTACCATACTCCGTGCCACAGTGGGTCCTGTGCCAGACCTTCCAGGAGATGTACAACCCATTCAACTCTGCCAACTGGAGATCACTGGTCTGGCCTTTCTCTACCACCAGGTTCGGTGCATTATGGGTGTACTGTTCCTGATCGGACAACGAAGGGAAAAACCAGAAGTGATCAGAGAACTGCTGGATGTGGAGACAAATCCTTGCAAACCCCAGTACAAGTGAGAGAAGGGAGGGGGATGGTGTTTGGGTTCATGACAGCCTGCAATGTAAATAGCTGAGGATGGATGGGAGCTGCTTGATTGGGTGATGGCAATTAATATGATGTAACATTCTCTCTTTCAGTATGGCGGTGGAACTCCCGCTGGTGCTGTATGACTGTCAGTTTAATGATGTAGACTGGATCACAGAAAGGGACACACAAAGCTTCCTTGTTTCACACCTGCAGCGTCTCTGGACCCAGGAAGCCGTAAAAACACAGATATTGCACATGGTGCTTGGCCGGCTGGATTCTGTTTCTGTCAGAGGTATTTATGCCTTTCTTTCTTTCTTGTGTTTTCTAGAATTCCATCTTCAAGAAATAAAGTGACAATGAGCTTTATTTATTAAACAGAATTGCAAATGTACAGCCAGGTTTGCAAAACTTCTTTCCCCCTCCCCCCCCAAAAAAAACTGTTGTTGCCATAAACTTGCAATTTGGTTTTCAGTTTACTGCATAAAGGGATATACTCTATCTATCCTTCCCTTTTTCCACATTTCTATAAGCTGTGACACGCTTCTCCGAACACGATTAGCCCAGGAGAGATACAAAACATTGTCTAGCCTACATCCATAGATAGACTGTGTAATGGACCGCCTGGCACGCCAACTGAGCACCTCCGCCAAGGACCACTTCCCAGCTGGAACAGGGGACAAACCGCAGCACTTCTTGCCCTCAGTCACCATGGCTTGACTGGGGTCCTGGAACCGCCACCTCCTTCCTGAAGCCGAATGGCCTGGGAACTCTGGAACCGAATGGGAAATTAGCTCTAGTGCTTTCAAGGACTTTCCCTGTTGAATCTCCTGCAAGCTGGAACAGCAGACACAGGAGTAAATCTTCTTTCCCTCCAATAACAGGACAACACACAGTTTTTATAAAGTACCCCAAAATACAACATAGCCCCATAAAAGTCACATCCCCGGATCTGGGTGAACAACATATCCTAAAATCACCCAGATCAGATCAGAGCAGGGGTTCAGGAAATCCCTGGAAGTCTCTTTTTGACCGACCGCACGCATGGTTTCATGCCTAAAACAGTTCCAGAGAATCAGGGCTTGCAGCCGGTCTAGTTCGGTAGTTTGCAAACGAACAAACTACCGAGCAGAGGCAATAGTCTTACCCTGGAGCTAGACGAATGATCTCACCGAACAGTGCCCTTCTAAGCTGAATAGAAACGAACGCAGGTGATGATGGAAGTCCAGCGGTGTTCGGGAGTTTCTGTATCCGATTTTAGTTCCATGAGACTTATGCCCAAACACCGCTGCCTGCGTTCATGCGAACAAGATGGCTGCCACCTCGTGGTTGTTCATAGGAATCGCGGCCACCCAGATGAACAATTAGAACACAGCGATGAGAAACGTTCCAAGTTAATAGGTGTAAACAAACTCGAGGGTGGTCTCTGTTTGTGCGGTTGTTCGGTAAATTAACCATATAGTCCCAATTGCAGAGCCTGTTTGAGGTATATTAGCCAGTGTAACGGATCACCTGGCACCCCAACTGGGTATCTCCCTTGAAGGATGCTCCTAGCGCTTCCTGAGGATTCCAAGCACTCTAGCCAACACCACAACCACCGCAGGCCGAACCTCTCTTCCTTCAGAGTGAAGCAGGAACGAGTTCTTAAAAGAAATTAGGAGTGATTTATAGCAAGGGAATATGCAGAGCCTAGCAATCCCTTGTAGCAGATTCCCCCAATAAGAGACAGGACTCCAAATTGAGGGTGAAGTAGAACTGTCTAAAACGTTATTTTACTTGGGACTAGTCCATATGGTCATTACATTAACATTGCTGTGAAAACTCAATAAAATTACAAACAGTCAAATCATAGCAGACAACATACAGTGAATTATAACTTAATTACATATTTATAAATGGGTGGGGAAGACCATAATTAACACACAATGTCTCTCCTGCATGCAGAATTTGCGATATGCAAATCTACCCGAATATGCAAATTACCAGTCTTGCTATTCAGGTAGTGCATATTACTGTTGCTACCAACAGAGGGCACTATACAAGCTCCATAGCCAAATCCACCTAGTTGGTAGCAATTCTC
Source organism: Pelobates cultripes (assembly GCA_933207985.1). NCBI lineage: Eukaryota > Metazoa > Chordata > Amphibia > Anura > Pelobatidae > Pelobates > Pelobates cultripes. Next base: position 157,406,105 of record OW240918.1, read on the forward strand.
AGCAGTACAGGAGAGCAGGCAATACATCCCAGGGGCCATAGTCACATGGCAGGAGGCTGGCAATCAGTCTTCTCCAATGCCCAGTGGCAAGGCTGGTTCCGCCACATTTCTCCCCTTTTCCAAACAGACTAACAGAGTATCTGACCTCCTGCCGGTCAGTGCCCTGGTTAGTTCAGCAACCCACCCACGAAACACAAACAGTAATACAGCCCACCCACAATACATGGTTACTACACCTGGGTAAAAGATTAGCTCGTCCAGGTGCCTCACCACGGCTGTGTGGGGTACTGATAGGTTGCCTTGGTGGGTTGCTCTGGTGCCAGCGCTACCACGGGAGTAGCCTGGTTGGAGCCATGCTGAAAAGAAGAGTTGGTAGGCTCCTCTCTTGAGATCTGGGGCTGCTGCTGGAGGGGGAGACTGACTTTCTCCCCTTTGGCTAAACAGCCCTGCTGCTGGGGGACAGGACCGACTGTCCCTACTCCTGGTGGTGCATGTGCAGAGACCACGGTCCCATCTGCACTGATGTGGAGCCTACTGTCTCCCCTTGGTGGGCGAAGCTGCCGCTGGGGAGAGGGGGGTAACAAGCTCCTCTCCCATACATACTTTCAACCGCTGGGGAGAGGGAGTAACAAGCTCCTCTCCCATACATACTTTCAACCGCTGGGGAGAGGGAGAAACAAGCTCCTCTCCCATACATACTTTCAGCCGCTGGGGAGAGGGAGTAACAAGCTCCTCTCCCATACATACTTTCAACCGCTGGGGAGAGGGAGTAACAAGCTCCTCTCCCATACATACTTTCAACCGTTGGGGAGAGGGAGTAACAAGCTCCTCTCCCATACATACTTTCAGCCGCTGGGGAGAGGGGATAACAAGCTCCTCTCCCTGACACTCTCTCTGCTGTTGGAGAGGGGGACCGACTGTCTCCCCCTTCAATATATTGTCCCGCTGCTGGGGAGCGAGACAGACTGTCTCTGCTCCCTGCCGGACACACTGCTGCTGGGGAGGAAGGACGGTACCTTCAGCTCCCTGGGACTCACTGGACTGCTGGGGAGACTGACCAACTGTCTCCTCTCCTAAGGAGACACACTGCTGCTGGGGAGGAAGGACGACACCTTCAGCTCCCTGTAACACACACTGCCGCTGGGGAGGAAGGACTGAACCTTCGGCTCCCTGGGACTCACTGGACTGCTGGGGAGAGGGACCAACTGTCTCCTCTTCTAAGGACACACACTGCTGCTGGGGAGGAAGGACGGCACCTTCAGCTCCCTGGGAAACATACTGCCGCTGGGGGAAGGACGGCACCTTTGTCTCCCTGTAACTCACTGGACTGCTGGGGAGAGGGACCAACTGTCTCCTCTCCTAAGGACACACACTGCCGCTGGGGAGCGGCACCTTCAGCTCCCTGGGATACATACTGCCGCTGGGGATCTGGGCGACTGCCCAGCATCCCTGTAGGGCCGGTAGAGAGACCTCGGTCCCATCTCCACCTGCCAGCTGGTTGTCTTCCCAGGACAAGTCAATAAGGTCTTCCATCTCTGGGGCTGGTTGGGACGTATGTGGTACAGTACCAAGGTCCCCTGATAACAGGCTTGGTTGCTGGGGAGGAGGAACTAAACTCAATGCTTCCAGTGGTATACAGTCAATAAGCCCCATCATGTCAGAGACAGGCGGCGTTGTACGTTGGAATAGGCAAACATAATCCTGTTCTAGTTCCCACTCCCGGTTGGCAAGAATAGATAGATCTGGCTGAATGGCATCGATCTCCGTAAGGTCCCAGTTGTCTGCCCGCTCAGCACGGATGGACCAGAAGCGAGCAATGTCGGTGTCTCCGAACCAGAGACTAGTTTCAATAGTATCCCACAACAAACCAGGGCCATCGATCAATACACTTGTACTCGATCAGCCATGGGTAGAGGTGGTAAGCATTCCACTGCAGGGCCCGATAGAAATCATCCAGCCACACCTCAGTCTCAACTAGCGTCTCCAGTTCGCTTACCCATTCCTCTGAGGGCTGGTTTCCCAATAACTGCATCTGCAGCTCTAGTTGTTCTGCTTGGCGCTGGTTAGTGGTCAGGATTTCCTCACACCGGAAGGATCGAATTTCGTCCTTCCAGAAATCGGTACGAAGTGCCACCCTCCACTCTGTCTCTCTTTCCTCTGGGATAGGATACTCCATACTGCGCATCACATCCTGTAGTCACTGCTGGAGCCTGGTGTCAAAGTGAGATACTGCACGGCCTTCCTTCTCTGAAGTAGTGCTAGGAAGTAGTAGGGCTAGGAAGCCATCCCACCGCTGCCAACAATGTAACGGATCACCTAGCACCCCGACTGGGTACCTCCGTTGAAGGATGCTCCTATCGCTTCCTGAGGATTCCAAGCACTCTAGCTGACACCACAACCACCGGAGGCCGAACCTCTCTTCTTTCAGAGTGAAGCAGGAACGAGCTCTTAAAAGAGCTTAAGAGTGATTATAACAAGGGAATATACAGAGCATAGCAATCCCTTGTAACAGATTCCCCCAATAAGAGACAGGACTCCAAATTGAGGGTGAAGTAGAACTGTCTAAAACTTTATTTTACTTGGGACTAGCCCATATGGTCATTACATTACCATTGCTGTGAAAACTCAATAAAATTACAAACAGTCAAATCATAGCAGGCAACATACAGTGACTTATAATTACATATTTATAAATGGGTGGGGAAGACCATAATTAACACAAAATGTCTCTCCTGAATACAGAATTAGCGATATGCAAATCTACCCGAATATGCAAATTACCAGTCTTGCTATTCAGGTAGTGCATATTACTGTTGCTAGCAACAGAGGGCACTACACAAGCTCCATAGCCAAATCCAGCTAGTTGGTAGCAATCCTCAGCAGTACAGGAGAGCAGGCAATACATCCCAGGGGCCATAGTCACATGGCAGGAGGCTGGCAATCAGTCTTCTCCAATGCCCAGTGGTGAGGCTGGTTCCGCCACAGCCAGTTTTATTGCAGGGGCCATAGTCGCAGGGTAAAAGGCTGGCAAGTAGTCTCCTCCAAGAACTCGTGGCAAACTCCCTTGAAAAGGGGAGCTTGTCACAGACTGTAATGAGTACTTCTAGAATAATTAGAACTAATGTTATTCTAAGAACTCTCTCTAGACTAATGCCAAGAATACAGAAATAGACATTGATGTTAGATGTGGTTAAGAGATGGAGAGAACTCCAAGCAAAAGACCGGATACCATCTTTCTCCTACAAGGGGAAAAAAATCTCCAACCATAAAACTGTTCAATAAACTCTTTAAGTGAGCTGTGCCCAGTCTAAAAAGAAACTGGCACCTTTTGGACAATCCTGATCTTTTTATTGTTTTCAAAGGGAGTTTAGAATATATATCAGAAAATATGAAAGAAGCTTCGACCTCACCTTACCCCATACTTAATTTTGAATGGAATATATATCACATACACACACAATGGTGACATCATGCACAGTAAACAATACAAAAAAGAAAATAGAAACACACATTTGTTAAAGAGAGAAAAAAAAATTGTCACAAGACAATAGTTAAATGACATAGTTTTGGCAGAATAACATTCTCATAAAACCATCTTGTACGTCAGTATAATAATACATACAATACAAGTTGTTTTACAAAGCCTTTTATTGTGTATCGCAGCAAATAAACAATTCATGCCTCGATGTCCCCCATGTCACATGTTGGAAGGCCATTTGGCCTGAATTTGTGGGAGGAGTCATGACCCTATATAAACCCTACCCCCCTATTTACCTTTGCCGTTCAAGCTTTTTTTTCTGTCTCCATAGTTACCTGCACTTCCGGTCCGTTGTTCCCACCAGTCCTACCTCTAGCAAACAGTCTGTCTTCGGCAGCTCCTACTGCCGACCTCCGGGCTCGTCCACCGGCTGCCCCGCCATATTCATTACCTGTTCCCGGCTATCTGGCTTCCGGTCACAAGACCGGCGCGCACACATAAGCATCAACGTGGGAAATAGCATTCGGCTATTTTCCACGGTCGGGCCTAAAAACGCGGGGATAGGCTCCCCATATTACTTTGTGTAATGACGCCGTTCGTGTACTTCTGCGTTCGTGCGGCTATCAGCCGACCGCAGAGTACACACGCTTTCTTTTGCTCTCGTTAAGTAATTTACCAACCGCTTATACTCACCTACGTTGGCCTGTTTCTTACACAAGTTCGTTTAGCCGAACACATACAATCTTTCGTTTGCTCCTAAATCTAACTATTACACACGGTCCTATTATATCCCTCTTGCACGTTTGGTTAGCCGAACGCAAGAGGTTTTAAGCATTTTTTTTTTTTTATATAAGTTAAGTATGTTCCTCCATATTATTTCTTTGAAATATTTATGTACACGGTTCTCCCTACGGTTTCCTTAAATCTGTGTGGCACTATTCACCCCCCATTTTCACATTTAATTATGGATAATTTCCCAGGGGTTTTCTCTTAAAGAAACAGTTGGCCCCTATACGCTTGTAATATCAATAGGCTGAGCCACCATCAAGCCTCTTAATTTTATCCAGCTCCACGCTTAGTTTGTTCATTGGCTCATATTTCTTAAATCTCTGTCTAAATTAAAACTTTATACCCGGTTCCTTGTACTTAAATATAAATATGTTTTAGGTCTACTACTCTTAGGTTACCATTTTTACATTTCTCCTGAGGCCTCATTCAGCCTCCACGGCCTTTTTTACAAATCCTCTCCCACCTCCCAAAGTGGGTTACAAACACACCATGTGTAAAGAGGCCTCACCTCTTTATCATTTCTACATATAATTTCTACATATCATTACTTAGACCTGCGCCATTTCACAGACTCACTACGCCAACAACAACCAGCAGGCTTCCTGGTCCCGGCGTTTCAGTTTCAGGTATCATTAATCTTACTCACTATGATTACATTCCTTTTAAGGCCTCACTTTGCCTCCGTATCATTCACAAGTAATGTACATTTGTGGGAACCCAGGGGCTAAAGTTTTGGACCAACGTTCAGTTCCTCAGCTTACACAGGTTCTTACTCTACAGTTTCTCTATTACACACTTCTCCATACGTTCGACATTTTTACACTTGGTATACCAGTGGCACGTCTCAGGTCTACTAGCATCTTTCTTACCCCTAGGTTCCTGGACTGGACCTATTGTTTGTAAAATATATATATATATATATATATGTATATATGTATTAAGGCCGTTTGGCCTGTATTTGTGGGAGGGGCTTAAATTAATTCACTCCCCTATATAAGGGTCACCCCTTACCTGACTCATATCGCTTGAGGTCAGCATCAGAATGATTTCCACTTCCGGGTCATCCAGACGCCATTTTACCTCCATGAGGTTTTCTAAGCTGAGCTGTGTCAGGAATCCAGCCACAGGCTTTTCCGGCCTACCACCTTCTTTCTTCAGTCCATCGCCGTGGATGGTGTCCAAGTGACTCACAAACCGTAAGTCGACCGACCCGCTACGCCAGGCATCAGTCCCACGGCACCATGCACGGGTCAGGTCCTCACTTTACGGCTGCATTTTGTCTAAGTCTGTTCTAAAACCATTGCATGTTCATGCATATCAATCGTTGAAACCCCCTACCGGTCTTTGGGTGTACTACAGGCTTCTTAGACATTATCACATTTCATGTACAAACCAAGGAACCACTGCATTTTCGCCTACACACTGACCCCTACCGGTCATTCGGTGTAATACAGGCTTCTCAGACATTATTGCATTTCATGTACAAACCAACGAACCACCGCATTTTTCACCTACACGGTGACCCCTATCGGCCATTCGGTGTACTACAGGCTTCTTAGACGTTTTTTTGCATTTTCATGTACAAACCAATAAACCACTGCATTTACACCTACACACTGACCCCTACTGGTCTTTCGGTGGACTACAGGCTTCTTAGACATTATCGCATTTCATGTACAAATCAACAAACCACTGCATTTTCACCTACACACTGACCCCTACTGGTCTTTTGGTGTACTACAGGCTTCTTAGACATTATCGCATTTCATGTACAAATCAACGAACCACTGCATTTGCGCCTACACACTGACCCCTACCGGTCATTCGGTGTACTACAGGATTCTCAGACATTATTGCATTTCATGTACAAACCAATAAACCACTGCATTTTTCACCTACACACTGACCCCTACCGGTCATTCAGTGTACTACTGTCTTCTCAGACATTATTGCATTTCATGTACAAACCAACGAACCACTGCATTTGCGCCTACACACTGACCCCTACCGGTCATTCTGTGTACTACAGGCTTCTCAGACATTATTGCATTTCATGTACAAACCAACGAACCACGGCATTTTTCGCCTACACGCTGACCCCTGCCGGTTAATCGGTATACTACAGGCTTCTCAGACTTTATTTCACTTCATAAGCAAACAAACTAACTACAGCATTTTCGCTTTTATACTGACTTCTATCTGTCAAACCGTAGGATTAATCCCTTAAGGACACATGACATGTGTGACATGCCATGATTCCCTTTTATTCCAGAAGTTTGGTCCTTAAGGGGTTAAAGTGTATTTTTACCATACAATCAGCATTTCTGGCCCCTACTGGTCAACAGCAAAACTGTCTTCACATGTCATATACAATTTACCAGCCAATATAAATTACACATAAGATTGTTTTAAACATAACCATAAACCATAAATTTAAACTCCAGCACGGGCTCAACTTCAGGTTTAATTCACAATAATTCCTAGATTTTACTATTAACATGACGTAAAGTCATGATTTTATTAAAGACACGGAGGCGAGTATTATGCTTCTCTTTCTTTAATTCTCCCTCAGCAGCGAAGAGAGATATATGCAAAAGAGAGAAAAAATAACAATAACATTAGCATATGGAACAGTGCTCATAGGTATCCACCCCCTTAGTATATAAGGTGTAGCACTCCATGCTTCTTCCTCTTTCTTCCGTGATCCGAAGACCAGATCCATAACCGAACTGTAACTTGGCCCAAACAGGAACAGTGGGCGATAGGTAATGTCCAATCCTTGAGGTTAGACTGTAACGCTTTGTAACGGAAATTCACCCCTTTGACCGTATGATTCAGGCTAAAAGAGAGGAGAAAATATGGTAATATATGGTCGGCAACTGGTTGCATTATGTATCCCCATGTAGGTAAAAACTAAGTCGTACAAAGTAGTAGTCATGTCGGCATAAGAGAAAGTAAGATATGATTATGTCTACTATATCACAAAATCACCTACCTGAGAGACGTATGAGCGCACCTTCAGGTATCTATATTGTAGGAGTCCACCTGATCTGTGGTTGGTATCCGTTGAGAAAAACCAATCCCTCCACCCAGGGAGGGTGGGAGGGAATAATACTCGCCTCCGTGTCTTTAATAAAATCATGACTTTACGTCATGTTAATAGTAAAATCTAGGAATTTTATTAAAGACACGGAGGCTCCTATTATGCTCTTTCAAAGCTGAGCAATGACTCTTTCCGGGAAATGTTGGATTGGTTTAAAATAGAAATTCCGGAATGTGGATTCCGTAGACCAGTCTGCGGCCTTCAGGATGTCTTCTAACCGGCACCCTACTGTCGATGCTTTAGAAGCCATAGCGCCTCTGACCGAATGGGCCGAAAAAATTGTAACGTCTATCCCGGCCGAGGCCAATAACCATTTGGCCCAACGGGCGAGAGTAGGTGTGGATACTGGTAGGTGCGGTTTCTTTAGTGAAATGAACAAAGGGCCGTAGTTTGACGGTCTTAGGGAAGAAGTACGGGTTTCGTATTCTTTTAAGCATAGAATTGGGCACAGCTTCGGTTGGTGCGGGAGGTGTGGATAGAAAACTTGTTTAGTCGCTGATTTAGTTCTTCTTGAAATATCGAAAGACACCCCTTCTGGAGTGAATAAGCGGGCTAGCCAGTCCAAAGCCCTTACATCTGACACGCGTTTACAGGATAATAAACATAAAATCATGAGTAGTTTAGCGGACAGCTGTTTGATTGACAGTGCCGCGTTGTCGGGCCATTCCTCCAGGAATTTGAACACTATGTTGACATCCTAAAAGGATCCGTACCTGGGTTTTGGTGGCCGTGAAAAACGTATACCTTTGAGTAAGCGACATATCAGGGGGTTCTGACCGAGGGGAGTCCCGTCCACAGTATCATGACCTGCTGAGATAGCAGACCTGTAGATGTTGACTGTACGGAATGCCTTGCCCGATTCGAACAATTGAGTGAGGAAGTCCAGTACCGTCTTTACAGAAGCTGATATGGGATCCACTGATCTTTCCAGGCACCAATCGGACCAAGTTCTCCATGCCGTAGCATATGCGCGCCTTGTTCCCGGTGCCCAGGCGTTCGCCAAGAGTTGGGTAGTTGTTCCCGAAACTTCCGTGATTTCCCAGGGTCCCCGGAAAGGAGCCATGCCATGAGTCGGAGGATTCCCCGTTCTATCAAGTCGTGATTCTCCCCATCTGGGTTGGTTAACAGGGACGTTTGATCCGGTAGTAACCGTGGGAAGTCGATCGCCATTTCCAGAAGGTGAGGGAACCAGGGTTGGGATCTCCAGCACGGTGTTATCAAGACCAACGAGGTTCTGTAGCGTCGAATGTATGTTAGAGTCCGAGCAATCAGGTTGAACGGGGGAAAGGCGTATGCTCGTCCCCCGGTCCAGTCCTGAAGGAAAGCGTCTGTCGCCAAGGCTTCCGGGTCCGGTCGCCAGCTGAAGAATTGAGGAAGTTGAGTGTTCAGTCTGGATGCAAAGAGGTCCACACTCAAGGGCCCCCATAGTCGAGCTATCCTGGCGAAGACTTTTGGTTGAAGCTTCCAGTCCCCCAAATCCCTCAGATATCGGGAGTTCCAGTCCGCGGTGTAATTGTCCAGGCCCGGTATGTGTTCCGCGGTCACCGACACATTGTTTTGTAAACAGTAATGCCAGAAGTCTCGAGCTAAAACCGCTAGGATGCGTGACTTGGTACCTCCAAGATGGTTTATGTACCTGACTGCCGAGACGTTGTCTAACTTGAGGAGGATCGAGCATGAGGCGCCCTTGGGTGTGAGGCTGCGAATGGCAAATGAGGCCGCCAGTAGTTCCAGTGAGTTTATGTGTAGGAATGATTCGTCTACTGACCATCTGCCTCCTGTGGATATGGAGCCGCAGCGCGCGCCCCAGCCATGTAAGCTTGCATCCGACTCGATTATCATATCTGGAGTGGAACCGAAGATTGCCCGTCCATTCCATGCTTCCATGTGGGTCAGCCACCAGTCCAGTTCCTCCCTGGATTCTTCGTCCAGCGTGATGTTGGATTCGTACGACTGACCCTTCCTTAGGCAGGAAGCCTTTAGGCGTTGTAGCGCCCGATAGTGTAGCGGTCCCGGGAAGATCGCCTGTATAGAGGATGCTAGTAAGCCGATTACCCGAGCCAGTTGTCTTAGAGAAATGTCCGAACGGTTCATTATCCTCCTGATCTCCTTCTTGATGTTGGACATCTTGTCTGAAGGGAGGCACAGGATTTGTTGTACCGAATCGACTCGGAATCCTAGGAATTCCATCTGTTGAGAAGGTTGTAGCACCGATTTCTCCCAGTTCACTAGAAAACCGAGGTTCTGCAGGAGGTGAAGGGTCCACGACAGGTGTGGCAGCAGAAGGGATCGTGTCCCAGACAGTATGAGGATATCGTCCAGATAGATAATGAGGCGAATCCCGTGTAATCTGAGAAATGCTACCACTGGTTTCAGCACTTTCGTAAAGCACCAGGGAGCGGAGGAGAGCCCGAAAGGGAGGCAACAAAAGCGCCATTTCTTTGTGCCCCACCGGAACTGTAGGAGATTCCTGTGTGTTGGTGCTATCGGGATCGTGAGATATGCATCTTGCAGATCGAGTTTCACCATCCAGTCTCCTGGGAGAAGGAGGTCTCGGAGGCAGTGTATGCCCTCCATTTTGAAATGCCGATATTGTATGAAGGCATTGAGGGGCCTCAGGTTGATAACTGGGCGGACACCCCCGCCTTTCTTCGGCACCAAGAACAGGTTGCTTATAAAACCTGGGGTATCTAGAGGGATTTCCTCTATGGCATTTTTGTTGTACAAGGTTTCTATCTCCGTGGAGATGAGGTCGTAGTGAGACTGTGGCATGTGTGGCACACGCGGGAGGGAAACCTGAAAGGGAAGACCCGTCAATTCTAGTTGGTAACCCTCTACAGTCTGCAGTACCCAACTGTCGGACGTGATAGTGGCCCACGTTTGAGAAAACAAAGCCAGTCTGCCCCCCACATTTATATGGGAAAAATGGGGAAAAATCGTACTCACCATAAGGGCGTTTTCCTGGGGTTGTTCCTCTGCCGCCACGGGCATTCCAAGATCTTCCTCGAGAAGGGAAGAACGGGGTGTAGGAACGTTCCTGGGTCTGTCTCTGTGTGTTGGAGGAGCCTCTGCCCGGTCTGGAGAAACCCCGGGGGTTGCGGCCGGATAGACGGCTCCTACCTCTACCGGCCCCACCGAAAACCTTTTGGTGGAATACCCTCTTCATGGATGATTGGGCTTTATCCAGCGCCGTGAATGTTTTGACATAGGAGCCCAGGTCTTTGACGAAGGATTCGCCAAACAAGAGACCCTTAGCCGCGGCCCCTGGTTCAGAGGAGGCCATACTAGCCAGCTTGGGTTCGATTTTCAGCAGGATGGCCTTCCTGCGTTCTGTTGACATGGCAGTATTAGCATTGCCGATCATGCAGACCAAGCGTTGGAGCCATCCAAACGCTACTTCAAAGTCTACTGGAGCCTCACCCGACTGAGCTGCTTCCAGCAGTTCGTATAATTTAGTGACAGGACCCAGAGTGTCTAGGAACTTGTCCTGACAATTACGGAGGGAGTAGTCCAGTCCCCTCTTGGCCTTCCAGCCTGTTTTGGCTAGAAACCGGGCTATCTGAGGGTCCACTTCTGGGGTTTTTGCCACAGCATCAGGGATTATGGGTCGGGGGCACTCCGCTCTCAATTTATTACGGCTCTCTTGAGAAAGGGACTTACGTACCCTGAGGGCTAGGTATCGGGCGATGTGTTCAGATGGTTCCCACTCGGCAGAGCGTGGGTGTCTTAAGTTGTCAGGGTCGAATAGCGTGACCTCTTTAGGGTCACGGGCTGCTTCTGCCTCGGGCGTCCCTGCATGAGCAGTGGTACGCGTTGCCGTCAAGGGGAACTGCTTTCCCTGGAGGCTTTCACCCTCTGAGAGCTCGTCCTCGTACGGGTCAGAGTACGGGGCGTCAGACCCCTCATCCCCCTCCTCGTCTGAGTCAGACAGTATATCATGGGCTCTAGCCCTTTTCCAGTCTCTGGTAGCCGTAGCTCGCCCAGAAGCTCTATTGCGCGGTTGTTGCGCGCCATCATGGACAGCCTGAGGCATGTCAGTCAGAGCAGGGTCAACCTGCATGGGGGGGGGTCTTGTGAATGTCTGCGTTTGGTTAACGCTTTGTGGCCTGGCAGCCTCCCTTCAGGAGGGGTATGGGTCAAGGCAGGGGTAGAGTGAGGTTGTACCTGTTTAAGCGCTTGCGTGATGGAGTCCGAGATGGTAGAGGACATCGCGCCCATGGCTGAAGATATGGCCTTGGAAATAGATTTGGACATGGTGGTGTCCAGAAGGGATTGGAATTCCTCAGAGCCCATGAGTCCAGGGTCTAGCTGAGGATCAAGATCAGTAGTGGCCATAGAGGGGCTATGTTTGCCAGGGCATTTATCACCAGATTGCATGGCAAGTAATAGTGCAAGTGAGAAAATAACAAATAGAAAATAAAGTGAAAATGCAGAGTACTAGGATTGATTAACCCAGGTACAGGATGGAAAAGTACAGGGAGATGGAAGGTTAATTCCAGGAATATATGCAGAGAGAAACAAAACTGTACTAGTAGGGGGGCTGCCGGAACGAAATCCGGTGAGGGAGGGGTCAAACGTCACTAAAACCAGGAGAGAAAATGGCCGCCGCGAGCTACCGCGCATGCGCGGAGCATGCGAGCGGCGGGAAACTGGGGGAAAGTGAATCGCCGCGCGGACGAAAGTAGGTCCGGCCGGCGGTGTTGTAAATAGTGCCGGGAAATGCCGCGGGTTGACCGATGGGTCCCCCGGGCGAAAAACCGGCAGGTAGTGACCGGGGAGGGAGCCCCAACCGGAGGGAGGGGGCTGGGAGATGGAAATAGTATGAATCCTAGGAAAAGAGAGAGGCCGGCCACCGCAGAATAGACACAGACAAATAAACACAGGCAGTGTGAGAAAAGAAGTGGGAAAAAACAGAGAAAAGGAGGGATAAACTGTATAAGGAGTATCCCCACAGTAATACCACAAGGATATAAATCCAATAGCTATAATATCTGTAGAAACATCCCACAGTGTATACATATAAATTACAATATGAGAGTGTACTTATCTTCTGAGGGAGCAGCGAAGAAAGAGGGAGAAGCATGGAGTGCTACACCTTATATACTAAGGGGGTGGATACCTATGAGCACTGTTCCATATGCTAATGTTATTGTTATTTTTTCTCTCTTTTGCATATATCTCTCTTCGCTGCTGAGGGAGAATTAAAGAAAGAGAAGCATAATAGGAGCCTCCGTGTCTTTAATAAAATTTACATTTCACATCAAGACCAACAGTGGTTCTATCAACACTGCCACCTACAGGTCTGTCAAGTACATTGACAATTTTCATGGGGTTTTACAAACACCAAAACACTGACACCTATAGGTCAATAGACAAACAACATTTCACATACCAATCAGTATCCAACTACACTGCCACCTATAGGGCACTCAACAGTTCTCCAGTGCACTTGCATTTTGCAACACCATGTTCACTGACCCCTACCATGCAATAAGACATACAACAATTCACATAGCAAGTACTATATCAAACATCTGGTATAAATACATATATTATTACACAGTAGCACACGCATCTGTATATATGTAACTGGTAATATAGTTCACATACATTTTTCACAGCATGCTGCTCACACAACAGACTTTCCCCTAGCAAGGGGACATACAACATACAAGGTGGGGACAGACCACTTTTTCACTTGTACATACGTATTAAGATAAGCTTGGTCTATGCCATATTTCCTTATGCCATACGGTTTTATCCATTCAGGTTACAGTTACTACTAAAAAACCTATACGGATTGTCAGGTTCAATACCATACTACCAGGTACATACACCTGCTCATGTAGTTATCCATCTCTTACCTTCCCTGTAATAGTAATAGTGTACTGGCAATTAGGGTTCTAGGGCCCAATAGGTATTACCCCCTTTTTTCTCTGCATTATGCTTCGGTTAGTGGTCCCGCGAGGCCAACACCCCGCCTCACACTCGGAGGCATACACCCCTCGGGCCACTCGTGAGCTAGCCGCCTCGCATTGTATCATAGAGAGGGCCTCACCTGTCACTCCCCTTCCTATTTTCTGGTTACTGTCACCGAGAGGCCAACATCCTGCCACAACGTTCGGTGGCCACACAAAATCCCCTCGCGCCAAGCATAGATAGAGCCTCTCAAGCCACTTGGCAACTAGCAGGGCCTCACCAGTCACCAAAAAACACCAAGCCTAATCGTTTCGCCTTACGGCTTAGCTAGCAAGCCAGTACAAGACGCCTGGGTACAAATAATAATTGCAATCTTTGTTATTTAAGTATTTCTCAAGAAGATGGTGAAGAATCACCTCTTCCTAGCACCCTGGCTAGCATTGATACACCTTCAAGCAGAGGAGATGTTGCTAGTCCAGCAGCAATCAGATCCTGGACGATCCCATGCATTACCACCAACCTATGGAGGTGACAAATCCCCTACCTTGCCACAGCAAGGAAAGCAGAGTTATTCAAACTCCTCCATGCATCAACGGACAACACGGAGGCAGGGGAAGGCCCTGCTACACCAACTCAGGTGACACCCAGGCCATGCTAGTCTCACTCAAACTCATAAACCAAAAAAAAAAAAAATTTATGAAAGACTGGCAATCTCGAGTCGGTCACCACAGCCCTCACAATGCTGGGCCTCACGCTACTGTACACCCAGCACCAACCAAAACTCTGTTACCTGGTACAATAAATTCTTATGACACACAAGACGTTAACCCTGCACGTATGATCCCAGCACATTGGGGAAGCAAGGCATATATATGTATGATGATGTATCTGTGATGGTCAGATCCAGGGATTCCAGGTAAATCAGGAACTGACCATCCCTTGGTTGGGTTGGCATTTGGAATATGTAGAGATATTTATTTGTGCAGGTACCCATACAGAAGGGATTTTGTTCCAAACAAATGGACGAGCACTCTCAGGCTCTAGGTACCAGCACCTCTGAACTACCAGAGACAATTGAATATTGCATTGCATATAGACTGTTGCATATATGTTCAAATGGTTCAGGGCACATGACAAACCATGTGTCCCAATACAACTTACAAATAACGTACTCACCATCTGTACACACCAATGCATTTTCAACACTCCTGACTCATCAACCTTCCAGACTTGTAATAGATTTACTAAAGCTCTGGAGCTTCAAAGGGCTCCCATACAGGCATCATAAATACACCTTCAAGGAATATAGCATGCCCTCACTTACAGTCAGCACAACAGAACCATTGGCTGTAAACACACTCATAGCCAAGATTTGCAGAGGGGTCTTCCAATCTCCACCATTTACAGCATGGCACCAAACACAAACACATTGGTATTGTCACAAGGAATCTTCCCTTAAACAAAGACTAACCATAAACTTATTGGCACCACACACCTCCGCTACCCCAAGTCTCAACTCCCTCAAACCCTCTGAGGAGTTTCCTTACTATACAACACCATTGATCTACCTTTACAGCTATCACTCAAGCATGGGTTAAAGCTTGGTTAAGTAAGACCAATATCATCAACGCAGTAAACGGCTACCATCTACCCTACACACTGGCACTTACATGGCATAAAATGGTCAATCCTTTCCCCGCTCAACTTTTGGGTTACAGATTAGCCTACTATCGATATTCGCAGATACTCTGTGCTGGTTATGATAACATATCCAGAGGCCTTACAGTCATACACTATCTAGAAGACTTCTTGTTGATCAAAGATAACATATTTTTCACTAGAAGCCTCACGGCAGCTTAGTCTGGTTGACCACTTGGGCGTCCCAGTATCCCATAAAAAACAGAAGGCCCAGACACATCAAATTACTGGGCATACGACTTGAGTCAGCATCCATACACACAAGTTACCACAAGACAAATAGGGAACACTCTCAACTACATCAATCACTACCTCCTGCTTAGTACTTACAACTGCAAGGAACTACAATCCCTACCAGGTTCCTTAATTTTGCCATGCCAATCATACCACAAGACCACACTTTCACATCCAGAGTACTTTCCCCCTTTTTCCACACTTCCAACATGACGATCAGAGGATGTCCCTAGACACCCCAGCAACAGCAGACCTGCACATGTGGGAATTTCTTAACCATTTTGCATGGTAAAAGCATGTTCCTTCCAGGATTGTCTGACACTTCTCCAACCAGATGTTCAGACGCGGCGTCTACCACGGGTTTGGCAGCGATCTACCAGGAACCATTACTTTGGAGCTGTTGGCCATGGCATCCAGGTTTGGAAGTTTTTCCACCACCTCAGCCCCTTTGGGGGATCTACCCCATTGTAGCAGCTGCTGTGGCATGGGATAAATCATGGTCAGGATCATCAATCCATTGTTACTCAGACAACTAAGCACATGTCATATCATCAACAAACGCCACTACTCATCCATAAGGTCATGATATTTCTGGGGAACTCACTTGGTTGGCAACTTATCACATTTCTTTTACTTTCATGTACCAGGCGGGGGTATACATCCCTGCCGACAATTGTCTCATTTATATTCCAGGCACGTTCATCATACGCTTCCTACAGCCGCGCATAGAGTCACGTCCACTCTTTCATTCCCAGAGACAAAATCATGGATTAGACACTCATGCAGCATAGCATGCACTATCCCACCTAGCACTTTTGTCCCATACTTGTAGAGCGCATAACACAGCTTTTCACCTGGCTTAAAGAATCTCATTGGAACACGACATAGCTCAACCTGTGTCATAACATTTCTCCTAGGTTTTTCTTCTTTTTGCCACCTTAAACTTAAACTATCTCACACACCATTAATTATATATTTTACAGGCATTCAACAACACAGGATAACCTATGGCCAAAACTACCATAACTTCATGCTATCATACCAGACAAGAAAATACTCAGAGGTTTTCAGGAATCCGTTCCCCCACGTTCCTCTCAGAGATTACCAATAGCCATCCAACTTTTCATC
The DNA here is from genome assembly GCA_933207985.1 of Pelobates cultripes. Taxonomy (NCBI): domain Eukaryota; kingdom Metazoa; phylum Chordata; class Amphibia; order Anura; family Pelobatidae; genus Pelobates; species Pelobates cultripes. Next base: position 157,422,454 of record OW240918.1, read on the forward strand.
CTTATCGGACCTATTAGATCTACAACCATTCAATTATACTACCAAGTCGGCCATTACCAGCCATGCACATTTCCTTTTATGCCTTTCTCAGGCCAGAGAATCCACTACATCACCACCACTCAGACAGATCATTGTCTTTAACGATCCCACGTGCGTAAACACATATATCATTACCTATTGGCTCTACCACATTCCGAAACGAGTCAACACGCACCAACAGTAGAGATAACATACTATCCTACCCACAACAAATGGTGTCCACTTTCGGTCCTAGATTCCTACCTTCAAAATCCTTCCAGGAATTAAATACTGTAATGCCTTTAAGGAAATGTCTGGTTAATATGTATATATTTGTTGACTGTATTAAATCTTTGATTATTCATTTTTGCCCTCTTTATTTACAGGCCTACCGTATCGTCGGTCTCGGCACACCACAACCGACTTGCTCCCTTTATACTATCCTACGCTTATGCTGGATCCTTACTCCATATACGGCTATTTGCCCCTTACACAAGTATTAAGGCCATTTGGCCTGTATTTGTGGGAGGGGCTTAAATTAATTCACTCCCCTATATAAGGGACACCCTTTACCTGACTCATATCGCTTGAGGTCAGCATCAGAATGGCCCTCCCACCCACTCCTCATTTCAACACCTTCTCTTTTCTTTCCATTTACTTTACTTTCTTACTCCTTACTTTCTATATATATTGAAGTCGCCCTGAGCATTGTCCAAATATTCAGGACAAACACTCAAGGTCAGTATCTACATACGTAAATACTTCATTTCAAGAGACAAACCCCCTGCAGGTTAGAGAACTGGCTTCCTAGGATCAGGCGCTGGCCCTAGCTTTCCCAATTAATACTATGGTCCCGCAAGGTCTACACCCCCACCTCATACACAGAGGTTCAGCCCCACGACCAAATCATAGCTAGCCACCTCGCTCGCCCTTCTTTAGGGCTACAGTTTGGGCTTCCCAAGTCACGGCCACACGTTTTTGAAACTCTTACAGTTATCGAGAGGCCAACATCCTGACACCTCGTTCTGGTGGCCACAAAATCTCCTCGGCCCAAATCATAGGTAGAGCCTCTCACCGCCACTTGGCACTAGCAGGGCCTCACCTGTCACTTGGTTATAGGTAAGATTCTTCGTCTCGGCACTAGCTAGCAGGCCAGCTCTCCTGAAGTCTCATCCCACCTCCACTATCCCATACGTATCTATATCATTATTCCTTTCAGAATGTCTCAAGAACCGACCATCGATCCCCCATCAGATGATATACCCAGCACGACAGCAAGGCCTGGGTCTCCGGAGGAATCCCTCACTCCTTCTACTCCCAGATCCCTAAGATATTGGACCATTCCCAAAATATCGGCTGAGCTCAGGCTCAGGGGGATCCCCTTTCCAGCCACCGCTAGAAAGGCCGAGCTTTACAAACTTCTGACGGCTCAGGCCCAAGGCCCAGCACGAGTTCACAAGGGCCTCCAGTTGGCTACTCTGATTCCACCCAGGAAACTCTGGCTGCTATACTGGTCAATCTACAAACCATAAACAGCAGGTTGCTAAAGGTGGAATCAGCCATAGCCACTCCAGGTGACTCTACAGCCCCAGCTGTCCCTACACCGGTAACCTCTACTGCTCAGAATGACATACCCCTTATTTCCCCTCCCCCACCAGCCTCAACCACTCCCACTGCCCACGCCTCACCAGCCCACTCTGTCCCAGCTTCCATTAAGAAGGATATTCTTGATGGAAAGGACGTCAATTTAATGTCCCTCCTCATAGCCTCACAAGACATCCTAGAAAATAGAGCATATAACTATGGGGACATTTCAGTAGTCTTAAGAGCCAGATATCCACGTTTGAACAAAAAACTCACCATTCCACAGTTTATCGCTTTTGGCACTTATTGCAATGTTATTTGCACGGTGTACCCACATAGGAGAGAAGAGCTTGATTTATACATTCACAAGGTGGTTGATTTGGGCATCAAGTACAGAGGGTCCTCATTTTACGATTACCACAAATCAGTTTCGGCCAAGGCAGCTACTTATCTGGCACAGTTCAATATCAGAATTGATTGGTGCCAGATAGATACTGAGTTGTTTTGCCATCATTTTGCTGGTTTGAGGCCCCCGTCTTGTGCCTCGTGTGGTTCCACTTCACACTTTACCGACCTATGCCCTGGAGACACAGACCCTTCCACTTTCACCTCCACACCCCACCACTCCTTCACCCCACTCACAAGACAGGAAGGCGGCCAGAGAGACAAACTGGGCAGACCCATCACATTCTTGGGTAAGGCGCAGGTGTGCAATAACTTTAACACAGGCGCATGCAGCTACAGCACATGCAGGTTGTTGCACATCTGCTCCATATGCTTCAGAGCCCACGCCAAGACCATGTGCCCAACCTGTCTATCACATAACAAATATGTTGGTTCTACACGCACTCGTCACCAACTATCTGGTGTCGGGTCCTTCCCAAAGGCTCTCACATGGGACTCACGACCTTCCCCTCACTTTTCGATCACACGACATACACCAGGTGTTACCCGCATTTACGGCATCACGTACGGTGGACCACCGTTTGTCCACAAGCATACGACGACATCGCGTCCAAACCACGTCTCATCCCAATCGCACTTACCCCATCACGGGAGGCTACTTACTTGCACTCCAAGCAATAAAAGTTTGTTATTGACCTTTCGTATCTCTTCCCCCCCTCCCTCCCCAGATCCAGTATTAGTCTCTCTCATACCAAACGTATAGTTCTTGTTGTAATTTGCCTACATTCTACTATTTCAGTGGGTAGAAACACATGGTTAAGCAAGACAGGTATATCTTACACCTCAAATACTACCCCTCCTCTCTTACGTACTAACTTTGCAGGCCAGTTGCCTCAGTAACTCTGACTCATTATCATGGACGTATACTACAAGTCCCCCCTCCCCCCATGTTACGGACGATGCAGAGGGGTCCCTGTCCTCACTGGGGCCCGTTGGCATCGCGCCAAGAGTTACACTGTGGGGTTGCGCGTTGGTTTCTAAGGCTACTTCATTTTGCTTCACGGTATACCCATTCCCTGCCCAACCATTTGTAGATCCCAAGGGCATGCCTTCCCTCCGTTTTAGTAGACACCTGTGGGGGCCCATGGGCCCTCTCAGTCGAATGCCTAGTCTGTCTTTAAAGAAACATCCAACCCCTGGTGCCACAACTCAGCTGCTGACACTCTTTCACGCTCTTAATTTCAGGTCTCTGGCCAGGCTCCCCTTCCGGCCCACCTCCACACATCCAGGACACCACAGTTCCACTGGCCAATCCGGGTTTAAACAAACTATTACTCCACACACAAGCACTCACGCACCGCGCACTGTCTCCCAAAACCACTGTAGCGGAGAGCTGGTCTTTCACAGGTTAACTCCACTAAAGATCCCAGTGAGGCTCAGGAACAAGTAATAAAATTCCATAGAGTAATAATCCCAGCAAGCAATGTAATCCACGAATATTCCCATACAGATCCCAATGACTGGACGTCACACAGCATCAGGAGCAGAACTGAACTTTTAATCACACAAACTCCCTTTAAAGGTTTCTCCCATGCAAGGGAGGGATTCACATTAATTGGGACAGTAGCCAATAGTACAGTAGTTACCTCCCATACACCACCTCCCCTCAATGTGACACATAATCCACTTATACATGATACAGTTTTACCCGGTTTCTGGATGTACCCCAAAACAGTTAGGTACAATTATCTAAGTGGCACCCCCGGTAACCCTGATCTGGGTGACTAACATATTCAAAATTCACCCAGATCGGACCAGGGGTTCGGGAGTTAGGTGGAAGAGACAATTTGACCGACCGCACACTTACAAGGTGTCCTTTCCATCAAAACCATGGTGGCTTTTGCCTCCTTTTTGCCATCTACACCTAAAACTTTCACACAACACTATCAAACTCTACCTTACTGGAGTGCAACACCACATCCTCACTACCTTCCCTAACCACGCTCCTTTTCTATCTTCCTACCCCATCAAGAAAATCCTCAAAAGGTATTTTTAAGGTCACAGTTCCTCCTAGCACTACTAGGTTACCAATAGACATTCCAATATTCAGTCTCCTTAGCGATCTATTGGACAAATCCCAGTTTGACCATAGTACTAATTTGGTCATTAAATCCGACATCTTTTTGGCTTTCTACGGTTTCCTCAGACCTAGAGAGTTCACTGTGATACGTCAAGGAGACACAGTCCAATGTCTTAAACTTTCTCACTTAAAGAAAGTAGACGACCATTACATACTCTCCTTACCTTCAACTAAAACCAATCACTCTGCCTATCCCATTATCATTCCCCTCTTCCCTACCGAGAATCTGTGGTGCCCAGTACATATTCTGGATTTGCTCCTGTTATCTCACCACACGCACTCACCAGACACTCCACTACTTCCACTCCAAGGACACCCACTCACCACAGCTATATTTATTTCACACATCAGAACTCTCCTGTCAATGTTGGGCTACAACCCAGCTTCCTTCTCTGGTCACTCGTTTCGCATCGGCGCAGCATCATCGGCTTCAAGCACTAACACTCCGGTACACTTCATTAAGAGACTAGGACGCTGGAAAGTAGAAGTATAGATCAGGGTGTTGCTGTGGATGTGATCTCTATGGATTTTGCCAAGGCATTTGATACAGTTCCACACAATAGATTAGTGGTCAAACTCAGGGAAATCGGTCTAGATGAAAATGCTTGTTCTTGGGTAGAACATTGGCTTAAAAACAGAGTACAAAGAGTTGTCATTAATGGTAAATTTTTAAGCTGGACAGAGGTGGCAAGTGGTATTCCTCAGGGGTCTGTTCTGGGACCCCTTCTATTTCACATGTTTATAAATGATCTTGAAGACAGCATTGAAAGTCATGTTTCAGTATTTGCAGGTGACACAAAACTTTGTAAAATAATACAATGTGAGCAAGATATTACTTTGCTGCAGAGGGATTTAGATAGACTGGGGGCCTGGGCACTCAAATGGCAGATGAATTTTAATGTTGAAAAATGCAAAGTTATGAACTTCGGCGTAAAGAATACACAAGCAACGTATACCCTTAATGGAAGCGAATTAGGGATAACAACACACGAAAAGGACTTGGGAATTGTTATAGACAACAAACTATGCAACAATGTGCAATGTCAATCAGCAGTGGCCAAGGCCAGTAAGGTATTGTCATGCATGAAAAAGGGCATTCATTCTCGGGACGAGAATATAATTTTGCCTCTTTATAAATCATTGGTAAGACCACATATTGAATATGCTGTGCAATTTTGGGCACCTGTTCTAAAGAAGGATATTATGGCACTAGAAAAAGTGCAGAGGCGGGCTACAAAATTAATAAAAGGAATGGAACATATCGGCTATGAAGAAAGGTTAACAAATTTAAACCTATTTAGTTTAGAAAAACGTCGCCTGAGAGGGGATATGATAACATTATACAAATATATTCGGGGCCAATACAAACCATTGTGTGGAAATCTATTCACAAACCGGACTTTACATAGGACACGAGGCCATGCGTTTAGACTGGAAGAAAGAAGATTTTGTCTAAGGCAAAGGAAAGGTTTTTTTACTGTAAGAACAATCAGGATGTGGAATTCTCTGCCTGAAGAAGTGAAGAAGTTTTATCAGAGTCCATACAGATGTTCAAACAGCTACTAGATGCATACTTGCAAAAACAGAATATTCAAGGATATAATCTTTCAATGTAGGGTAATAACTGCTTGATCCAAGGATAAATCTGACTGCCATTCTGGGGTCAAGAAGGAATTTTTTTCCTACCTGGTTGCAAAATTGTGCTTCAAACTGGGTTTTTTTGCCTTCTTTTGGATCAACAGCAAAAAACAAATGTGAGGAAGGCTGAACTTGATGGACGCAAGTCTCTTTTCAGCTATGTAACTATGGAAATCCTCAATATACAACTCCTACATCCCTCGACCAGAAAGGGAGCTTAGGCAAGCTTTCAGAAATCTCGCTGTTTAAACTTGCAATAAAGTGTGTTTACTTCGAATTCCTTTTTGGCCCCCGTTTTACACGTCTACTTGTACGTTGGTTTCGGCACACCTGAACCAACTTTGCTTCTCCTCTACATTCCACCCTGATCTATTATTTTAGTTACCCAATCAAAAAAAATCAATAAGATTAGTTTGGCACGATCTCCCTGAAGTAAACCCATGTTGTCTCTGATCTTGAAATCCATGTGTTTTTAGCTGTTCAACAATCCTATCCTTTAACATGGTTTCCATTACATTCCCCACTACTGAAGTAAGGCTTAGTGGGCTATAGTTGCCCGACTCCTCCCTATTACCTTTCTTGTGAATGGGCACAACCTTCGCTAACTTCCAATCTTCTGGGACTACTCCTGTTAACAATGATTGGTTAAATAAATCTGTTAATGGTTTTGCTAGTACACCACTAAGCTCTTAATAACTTTGGGTGTATTCCATCAGGTCCCATTGACTTATTTGTCTTTACTTTTGACAGTTGAAATAAAACCTCTTCCTGTGTAAACTCACGTGTAATAAATGACTCATTTATCCTTTTTCCTAACTGAGGTCCCTTTCCTTCATTTTCATCTTTAAATACTGAACAAAAATATTCATTGAGGCAGTCAGCTAGACCTTTATCCTCTTCTACATACATTCCTTCTTTTGTTTTTAATCTAATCCTTGTTTTACTTTCCTTTTCTCATTTATATATCTAAAAAATGTTTTGTCCCCTTTTTTTACTGACTGTGCTATTTTCTCTTCTGTGTGTGATTTGGAAGCTCTTATAACTTGCTTAGCCTCTTTCTGCCTAACCTTATAGATCATTCTGTCTTCCTGACTGTGTGGGGGTTTTTTTATAACTACTAAATGCAAATTTTTATGTTTTTACTATTTTGGCCACATCTGCAGAGTACCACAGTGGTTTCTTGATTATTTTTTTTTGCTTTTACTGACAAGCCTAATGCAATTTTCTTTTGCCTTCACCAGTGCTACTTTTAAATAATCCCAATTTTCTTGAACTCCATTTAAATTGCTCCAGTCTGATAATGACTCCTCTACACATATTCTAATTTTAGAAAAGTCTGTTTTTCTAAAGTCTAAAACTTTTGTTTTTGTGTGGTGTGACTCAGTCACTGTTCTTATATTAAACCACACTGACTGATGATCACTGGATCCTAAACATTCACCTACAGTAATATCTGATACCAAATCTCCATTTGTTAACACTAAATCTAGTATGGCCTCTGTAACGGAGCTCCCTGTACTCTGACCGAGTACCCTCCGTTGATGGATGCTCCTAGCGCTTCCTGAGGACTCCAAACACTGCAGCCGACACCACAACCACCGCAGACTCCACAACCGCCGTAGCTTAACTGGAGTCTCGCCGTCTTCCTTCCACCCTGGATCAGCTTCTGTCCTCCAGGACCGTGTGGGGAAGACCTCTCCTCCAGGAGAGCGTAACAGGAACAGCTCTTAAAAGAGCTAAGTGATTAAAAGCTCAGGGGAGTATGCAGAGCATAGCAATCCCCAGTGTGATATAGCAGTTCCCTCCAATAACGAGACAAGGCTACGTATTGAGGGTCAAGAAGATCTGTCAAAACCTTTATTTCCCTTGGGACCAGCCAATAGGGTCACCACAATAACATTGTTGTGAAACCTCAATAAAATCACAAACAGTCAAACCATATCAAGCAACACACAGTTACTTATCACAACACAATGGCACATTTTTAAAGGGGTGGGGGGAGACAATATTTAACAGTAAATATCTCACCTGCCTGCAGAATTAGCAATATGCAAATCTACCCGAATATGCAAATGAACCAGTCTTGCAATTCAGGTAGTGCATATTGCTGTTGCTACCAACAGAGGGCACTAGACCAGCTCCATAGCCAAACCCACCTAGTTGGTAGCAAACCTCAGCAGTACAGGAGAGAAGGCAATACATTTCACAGTACACACACACACTATAAACAATTACATTACACACACCCTGCACCTATAATGGGTACAGGGTGACTAAAACATAAGATAAATAAAGCAGCCTACATAAATAGTCTGTCTGAAGGTAGACTAGGGGCTTTAAAGCCAGATACATAAAGAGTCATAGTCACAGGGGAGGAGGCTGGCAAGTAGGCCTCTCCAGTACCAAGTGGCGAAGGGCACTTCGTCACATATCTCCCCTTCGGGGGGAAGACTAACCAGGCACCTGACTTTCTGTCGGTCAGTGCCTAAGTTAGTCGATTCACCCACCGACCATACGCAAGTGCCAGAGTAGCCCACCCACAACAAACAGTTATTAGAGCAGCCCACCCACAGCAAACAGTGACTGCACCTGGGTATTCCTCTGGGGTGATGGGGCAACATGCTGTGGGGACTTGAGGGGCAGAGGCCAGCGGCACTCTGCCCTGATGCCAGTGCTTCTGCTGGGAGGAGGGGGTGCAGGCCAGTCCTGTGACAAGGGGATCGGTAGGGCAGAGGCCAGCGGCGGTCTGCCCTGATGCCAGCTCTTCTGCTGGTATAGCCTGCAGGACATCAGGCTCTGGACAAGGGACAAAGGGAGGGCAGAGGCCAACTGCACTCTGCCCAGCTGCCAGCTCTTCCACTGGGGGGCTTGGGACATAGTCCGGCTCAGTAGCCAGGGGGACGTGGTGGTCAGTGGGGGTTAACATCTCCCATGTTAACCCTGGGGCCAAGTTAGGAGTTAGCTGGGGAGGGGAATTTGTACTTACCCCCTCCTCCTGTTGTCCCTGTGAGGGTAGTTGGGGATCTGGACAGGCTGTCCAGCATCCCTGTAGGTTGGGCACAGAGACCACGGTCCCCTCTGCGCCATCTGGGAGATTGGTGTCTCCGCTTGGTAGGGTAAGCTGCCGCTGGGGAGATAGGGTGCTGTGCTCCTCTCCCTGAAACACAGGCTGCCGCTGGAGAGGGAGACCGCCTGTCTCCACTCCCATAACATTGTCCTGCTGCTGGAGAGAGAGACCAACTGTCTCTGCTCCCTGTAGGACACACTGCTGCTGGGGGGGAAGGACGACACCTCCGGCCCCCTGGAATTCGCACTGCCGCTGGGGAGGAAGGACGACACCTTCGGCTCCCTGTAACTTGCACTGCCGCTGTGGAGGAAGGACGACACCTTCGGCTCCCTGTAACTTGCACTGCCGCTGGAGACTAGGTGTCCATATCCTCAACCTCCACAGTTGTTGCTCAAAGGCCATTGCCGCACTGTTCTCAGCACTCAACTGGCGCATTACTTGGTGGACCACCTCATTCGAAAGGTCTGGGCCATAGCAGACCAACCGCCTCTTCACCTCCTCAATGTAAGCGTCGTCCTCGTAGCGACGTATCATGTTGAGGTGCTCTTCGCAGGACTCTATCCATCCCTGCTCCATGCTGCTGTAGTTAGGGACGCTGCACAGTGGCTAGCGTTGCCCTCAATAACCTCTCATACGATACCCGTGTCTCCGAGCTGCTTCTCCTCGCACTAGGACGCCATCCCACCGCTGCCACCAATGTAACGGAGCTCCCTGTACTCTGACCGAGTACCCTCCGTTGATGGATGCTCCTAGCGCTTCCTGAGGACTCCAAACACTGCAGCAGACACCACAACCACCGCAGACTCCACAACCGCCATGGCTTAACTGGAGTCTAGCCATCTTCCTTCCACCCTGGATCAGCTTCTGTCCTCCAGGACCGTGTGGGGAAGACCTCTCCTCCAGGAGAGCGTAACAGGAACAGCTCTTAAAAGAGCTAAGTGATTAAAAGCTCAGGGGAGTATGCAGAGCATAGCAATCCCCAGTGTGATATAGCAGTTCCCTCCAATAACGAGACAAGGCTACGTATTGAGGGTCAAGAAGATCTGTCAAAACCTTTATTTCCCTTGGGACCAGCCAATAGAGTCACCACAATAACATTGTTGTGAAACCTCAATAAAATCACAAACAGTCAAACCATATAAAGAAACACACAGTGACTTATCACAACACAATGGCACATTTTTAAAGGGGTGGGGGGAGACAATATTTAACAGTAAATATCTCACCTGCCTGCAGAATTAGCAATATGCAAATCTACCCGAATATGCAAATGAACCAGTCTTGCAATTCAGGTAGTGCATATTGCTATTGCTACCAACAGAGGGCACTAGACAAGCTCCATAGCCAAACCCACCTAGTTGGTAGCAAACCTCAGCAATACAAGAGAGCAGGCAATACATTACACAGTACACACACACACACTATAAACAATTATATTACACACACCCTGCACCTATAATGGGTACAGGGTGACTAAAACATAGGATAAATAAAGCAGCCCACATAAATAGTCTGTCTGAAGGTAGACTAGGGGCTTTAAAGCCAGATACATGAAAGAGTCATAGTCACAGGGGAGGAGGCTGGCAAGTAGGCCTCTCCAGGACCAAGTGGCGAAGGGCACTTCGTCACAGCCTCTTTACGAGTTGGCTCCTCAACGAGTATGTGTGCTCCAGGCACAAGCAGCTTTAATTCCTAAATGATCTAAATTGATCTATAAACAAAACGCCCTGGTTAACATGAAGTTGTTTTGGTTCTTAGAGTGTCGCTTTAAACATTAGATCATATCACCAGCAGTCCTCTCCTTAGTTAGGAGTGTGCTGATAGCTGTGTGATGTTTGCAAATGGCTGTGGGTATTTCAGCAGGGATCTAAGAGATCCTTACACCATTAACCATGTCGTAGATAAGATATAATAATGTGCTTTACCACCATGTAAGACATGTAGACACAGAAGTTTGAGCTTCATATCAAATGGAGCAAGTCATATGTCTTGGTCTATACAGCAACAGACTCTGCACATCTTATCACACATTGTAAACCACCTCCTTCCTCCCCTCTCTGTGTCCGTACTGGAATGGCAGCCCAGTCTGTGTATATTGTAAACCACCTCCTTCCTCCCCTCCCTGTGTCCGTACAGTAATGGCAGCCCAGTCTGTGTATATTGTAAACCACTTCCTTCCTCCCTGTGTCCGTACAGTAATGGCAGCCCAGTCTGTGTACATTGTAAACCACCTCCTTCCTCCCCTCTCTGTGTCCGTACTGGAATGGCAGCCCAGTCTGTGTACATTGTAAACCACCTCCTTCCTCCCCTCTCTGTGTCCGTACAGTAATGGCAGCCCAGTCTGTGTACATTGTAAACCACCTCCTTCCTCCCCTCTCTGTGTCCGTACAGTAATGGCAGCCCAGTCTGTGTATATTGTAAACCACCTCCTTCCTCCCCTCTCTGTGTCCGTACTGGAATGGCAGCCCAGTCTGTGTACATTGTAAACCACCTCCTTCCTCCCCTCTCTGTGTCCGTACAGTAATGGCAGCCGGGTCTGTGTACATTGTAAACCACCTCCTTCCTCCCCTCTCTGTGTCCGTACAGTAATGGCAGCCGGTCTGTGTGTACATTGTAAACCACCTCCTTCCTCTCTCTGTGTCCGTACAGTAATGGCAGCCGGTCTGTGTACATTGTAAACCACCTCCTTCCTCCCCTCTCTGTGTCCGTACAGTAATGGCAGCCCAGTCTGTGTACATTGTAAACCACCTCCTTCCTCCCCTCTCTGTGTCCGTACTGTAATGGCAGCCCAGTCTGTGTACATTGTAAACCACCTCCTTCCTCCCCTCTCTGTGTCCGTACTGGAATGGCAGCCCAGTCTGTGTACATTGTAAACCACCTCCTTCCTCCCCTCTCTGTGTCCGTACAGTAATGGCAGCCGGGTCTGTGTACATTGTAAACCACCTCCTTCCCCCCCTCTCTGTGTCCGTACAGTAATGGCAGCCCGGTCTGTGTACATTGTAAACCACCTCCTTCCTCCCCTCTCTGTGTCCGTAGAGTAATGGCAGCCCAGTCTGTGTATATTGTAAACCACCTCCTTCCTCCCCTCTCTGTGTCCGTACAGTAATGGCAGCCCAGTCTGTGTACATTGTAAACTACCTCCTTCCTCCCCTCTCTGTGTCTGTACTGGAATGGCAGCTGGGTCTGTGTACATTGTAAACCACCTCCTTCCTCCCCTCTCTGTGTCCGTACTGGAATGGCAGCCCAGTCTGTGTACATTGTAAACTACCTCCTTCCTCCCCTCTCTGTGTCCGTACAGTAATGGCAGCCGGGTCTGTGTACATTACTTGTAAACCACCTCCTTCCTCCCCTCTCTGTGTCCGTACAGTAATGGCAGCCGGGTCTGTGTACATTGTAAACCACCTCCTTCCCCCCCTCTCTGTGTCCGTACAGTAATGGCAGCCGGGTCTGTGTACATTGTAAACCACCTCCTTCCTCCCCTCTCTGTGTCCGTACAGTAATGGCAGCCGGGTCTGTGTACATTGTAAACTACCTCCTTCCTCCCCTCTCTGTGTCCGTACAGTAATGGCAGCCGGGTCTGTGTACATTGTAAACCACCTCCTTCCTCCCCTCTCTCTCTCTCTGTGTCCGGCATAGTAATGGCAGCCCAGTTCGTGTACATTACAAACCACCTCCTTCCTCCCCTCCTCTGTGTCCGTATTGTGCAATGGCAGCCGGTTCGTGTGTACATTAAAACTACCTCCTTCCTCCCCTCTCTGTGTCCTGGTATTAGGTAAATGGCAGCCCAGTCTGTGTATATTGTAAACCACCTCCTTCCTCCCCTCTCTGTGTCCGTACTGGAATGGCAGCCCAGTCTGTGTATATTGTAAACTACCTCCTTCCTCCCCTCTCTGTGTCCGTACTGGAATGGCAGCCCAGTCTGTGTATATTGTAAACCACCTCCTTCCTCCCCTCTCTGTGTCCGTACTGGAATGGCAGCCCAGTCTGTGTACATTGTAAACCACCTCCTTCCCTTCCTCCCCTCTCTGTGTCCGTACAGTAATGGCAGCCCAGTCTGTGTACATTGTAAACTACCTCCTTCCTCCCTGTGTCCGTACAGTAATGGCAGCCGGGTCTGTGTACATTGTAAACCACCTCCTTCCTCCCCTCTCTGTGTCCGTACAGTAATGGCAGCCCAGTCTGTGTACATTGTAAACCACCTCCTTCCTCCCCTCTCTGTGTCCGTAGAGTAATGGCAGCCGGGTCTGTGTACATTGTAAACTACCTCCTTCCTCCCCTCTCTGTGTCCGTACAGTAATGGCAGCCCAGTCTGTGTACATTGTAAACTACCTCCTTCCTCCCCTCTCTGTGTCCGTAGAGTAATGGCAGCCGGGTCTGTGTACATTGTAAACTACCTCCTTCCTCCCCTCTCTGTGTCCGTACAGTAATGGCAGCCCAGTCTGTGTACATTGTAAACCACCTCCTTCCTCCCCTCTCTGTGTCCGTACAGTAATGGCAGCCGGGTCTGTGTACATTGTAAACCACCTCCTTCCTCCCCTCTCTGTGTCCGTACAGTAATGGCAGCCCAGTCTGTGTACATTGTAAACCACCTCCTTCCTCCCCTCTCTGTGTCCGTACAGTAATGGCAGCCCGGTCTGTGTATATTGTAAACCACCTCCTTCCTCCCCTCTCTGTGTCCGTACAGTAATGGCAGCCGGGTCTGTGTACATTGTAAACCACTTCCTTCCTCCCCTCTCTGTGTCCGTACTGTAATGGCAGCCCAGTCTGTGTACATTGTAAACCACCTCCTTCCTCCCCTCTCTGTGTCCGTACTGGAATGGCAGCCCAGTCTGTGTATATTGTAAACCACCTCCTTCCTCCCCTCTCTGTGTCCGTACTGTAATGGCAGCCCAGTCTGTGTATATTGTAAACCACCTCCTTCCTCCCCTCTCTGTGTCCGTACTGGAATGGCAGCCCAGTCTGTGTACATTGTAAACCACCTCCTTCCTCCCCTCTCTGTGTCCGTACAGTAATGGCAGCCGGGTCTGTGTACATTGTAAACCACCTCCTTCCCCCCCTCTCTGTGTCCGTACAGTAATGGCAGCCCAGTCTGTGTACATTGTAAACCACCTCCTTCCTCCCCTCTCTGTGTCCGTACAGTAATGGCAGCCCAGTCTGTGTACATTGTAAACCACCTCCTTCCTCCCCTCTCTGTGTCCGTACAGTAATGGCAGCCCAGTCTGTGTACATTGTAAACTACCTCCTTCCTCCCCTCTCTGTGTCTGTACTGGAATGGCAGCTGGGTCTGTGTACATTGTAAACCACCTCCTTCCTCCCCTCTCTGTGTCCGTACTGGAATGGCAGCCCAGTCTGTGTACATTGTAAACTACCTCCTTCCTCCCCTCTCTGTGTCCGTACAGTAATGGCAGCCGGGTCTGTGTACATTGTAAACCACCTCCTTCCTCCCCTCTCTGTGTCCGTACAGTAATGTTTAGTGCATCAAGCTGAACTATTTTCTCCTTCCTATTCACAGGTCACAGCCCGGTCCCATGGTCTGTATGTGAGCCAGCCATAAGTAATCACAGTGATGGACTCATTGAGGGTGTTAGTGCACGTGCGTACACCCCTTTGATGAGGAGACGTGTTTGCCAAGGTCTTGAAGAGAGAGTGCAGCATTATGTCAAACGTGGAAGAATAGTGATGCCATCCGACAGAGAAGGAATATTGAGACTTGGCGATAAAGGGCTGTCTAAAGAAGACAAAAGCCTGACCTCTGTCGGAGCGGATAAACCTAAACTGAGAGACCAAGATATTAAGGCTGCGGCTGAAGGTGTGCCTGAAACAAGCCAAGACTTGCGTGACAAACCGAATAAAACCAAAGCAAAATCGTCTGACTGTGCCGAATGGACCTCAGAAGAAGATGGGAATTCCTTGCCAAGCACAGCAAAAAGGCAGTGTCTCGATGGTCACAATGATCTATAACTGGCTCAGTGCTGGGTACGGTATGCAGAGAAACTTAGAGCAAAGGATAATGCTGTACGCTCCAATTTGATTCCTTGAAAATGTAGTTATGCAGTCTTCTTTCCTAGTACAATTTTTCACATTGAACTTTTTCTGACGCGATCTATATTTTTCTTTTTTTTTAAATAAAATTAGTTTTTCTGTGTACAGTATGACCTCTAAATGTGCAATTTTCTCAATAATATTGTGGTATTTTCTTTATTACCTGGATTTTAGAAGCTGGGAAGATGTTTAATAGTTTATAAATCTCAAATACCGGTAACGTGTTAGATAACTCATATTATGGGTCTGACAAATCAAAGCTGAAGGGCAAGTTATTAGGGTTTTGTCATACAGGGTCTTGTGGGTGCCATCATGTCGTCAGTGGACATGGCTGAGCCTGGTACAGAGGGTTACAGTCATAGAATGGCCTAGAAATAAGTCACTTATTGATATATTTTCCCATTTATTTTGAGCCTGGTATCCAGTGTAAATTCATATTAATCACAAATTTTGGGAAACATGCCAGGCAATGTAGAAAGCTGGCTGTGTTCATCAGTTAGAAGTGCTGTGTTTCATATTATATGACTGCAAACACAGGGGTATAATGCATGGAAGGAAGCGACTCTTCTCAGACGGTAATAGCAAGCTTACCTGGGATAATTCCATACCTCACCATCCATGCCACCAATTAATTTACCTCCGTCCTATGCTTGTCCTTGGTAATGGTTGCATGAGGCCAAGTCCTACACATTGCCATAAGTAGAGATGAAGATGGCTGTGGGTTTTTGTTTTATTTTGTTGTTTTTTGACTTCTTGTAAATCTGGGGTTTCCTTTCTTCCTTTTAGTCTAAGCACCATTAAAGGGAACCTATATTCACCAAAACAACTTTATATTTTAATATAACAGTTTTGGTGTAGAGATCATGCCCCTGCAGTCTCACTGCTCAATTGTCTGCCATCCAGGAGTTAAATCACTTTGTTTATGTCTATACATCAAAAGTTTTCATTAAACTAAAGTTGTTTTGGTGGCTACAGTGTTCCTTTAGGGATTTTTTTTCTTCATCCTATCATTTTCTTTTTCTAAACATTAAACATGGCAGCATTTACTTATGGGTTCGGTCATACCCCCTCACAGCAGAAAGGAGTGGAAATAGAATTCTGAGCTTGGTATAAATATTAGGCAGTCTTTGTAAATAGACTCACAACACTCATAGAAGATGGGTGCAAATCAATTCCTTATGGTAATGCCCAAGCAGTATATATAGAGGGAGGGACAAAGTTCACATACCGTTAACAGCTATAGAACCAATATTTGTGCTGCCCAAATCTACTAAGCCTCAACCAAAGCCAAACAAGTAATCAATTGGATATTGTCATATCTTCTCAAACAAGTAATTGTACCCCTAAAGCTGCTGGACAGCAACCCCATGGTATTCAAACAGAGGTTATATCCTGGATAAATCTAGACTCAGGCAGGGATTAAAGTCATGTTAGCCAGACCTATAAATTGATATTTCTACGTCTATAATAATACATGACAAACTCCTGGAAGATATAAGACACATGACTTGCTATAGAGAATAATGAAATAGATTAGAGAACCTCCTTAAAATAAAGACACTGTCAGGAAATTATCAACATATTTAGGCAAAAGCAACAAACGTTAATGTCCTTCTCGAATATAGAGGAAATACTCAAAGGATGGCACTTTAAAATCAGAAACTGGTGAATTGCGAGCCCAGAGACTTAAGGCTCGAGCTAGCCCCTAGTCTCCAGGCTCGAGCGAGCCCCAAGACACCAGGTTTGATAGAGCCCCGAGACTCCAGACACCAGGCTTAAGCAAATGTACACAAGAAAAAAAATCACTCTATACTGAAAGGTAATAGAAACCATCCAAAGTAACAAACAAAATAGTGGAGTATATGGAGGTAGGAAAATACGAAGTAGAGCACTCACTGGACTTTCAATCATCTTCCACTTTTATTCCCCGTACAGTTATGTTACTTCGTTTCGTCTCTCCGGACTTTCAACAGGATAACTCTTATAAAGCTCCGGGGCCTGGCGCTATTCACCCACGAGTACTTAAGGAGCTAAGTGGGGAAATAAGTGAACCTCTATATTTAATCTTTCAATATTCTTTTGTTTCGGGTATTGTACCGGAGGATTGGAGGAAGGCAGATGTCGTTCCTATATTTAAAAGGGTTCAAAATCCTTGCCTGGAAATTATAGACCTGTGAGCTTAACTTCTGTGACTGGGAAAATATTTGAAGGGCTATTAAGGGATAATATTCAGGAATTCATTGGAAATAACTTTATTAGCAATAATCAGCATGGTTTTATGAAACCTAGGTCATGTCAAACTAACCTAATTGCATTCTACAAAGAAGTATAGATCAGGGTGTTGCAGTGGATGTGATCTACTTGGATTTTGCCAAAGCATTTGATATGGTTCCTCACAATAGGTTAGTCTTCAAACTAAAAGAAATTGGTCTAGATGAATATTCTTGTTCTTGGGTAGAACACTGGCTTAAGGATAGAGTACAACGAGTTGTCATTAATGGTAAATGTTCAAGCTGGACAAAAGTGGTGTCCCTCAGGGTTCTGTTCTGGGACCGCTTCTATTTAATATATTTATAAATTATCTTGAAATAGGCAATTAGTGTTTGCAGATGACACAAAACTTTGTAAAGTAATGCCTCTTTATAAATCACTGGTAAGACCACACTTTGAATATGCTGTGCAATTTTGGGCTCCTGTTCTAAAGAAGGATATCATGGCACTAGAAAAAGTGCAAAGATGAGCTACAAAATTGATAAAAGGAATGGAGCATTTTAGTTACGAAGAAAGGTTTAAAAAATGTAATCTCTTTAATTTGGAAAAACCTCACCTCAGAAGGGATATGATAACATTATACAAATATATTCGGGGCCAGTATAAACCATTATCTGGAAATCTATTCAAAAACAGGGCTATATATAGGACACAAGATCATGCATTTAGGCTGGAAGAAAGGAGATTTAATCTAAGGCAAAGAAAAGGTTTTTTTTTTTTTTTTTTACAGTAAGAGCAATAAGGATATGGAATTCTCTGCCTGAAGAGGTGGTTTTATCAGAGTCCATACAGATGTTTAAACTGCAATTGGATATTCAGGCAGAGAATTCAAAATCCTTATTGCTCTTACTGTAAAAAAACCTTTCTTCCAGCCTAAATGTGTGACCTCGTGTCCTATGTATAGCCCTATTTATGAATAGATTTCCAGATATAGGTTTGTACTGGCTCTGAATATATTT
The DNA here is from genome assembly GCA_933207985.1 of Pelobates cultripes. Taxonomy (NCBI): domain Eukaryota; kingdom Metazoa; phylum Chordata; class Amphibia; order Anura; family Pelobatidae; genus Pelobates; species Pelobates cultripes. The sequence goes on from OW240918.1 coordinate 157,440,578, forward strand.
GTATAATGTTATCACATCCCCTCTCAGGCGCCATTTTTCCAAACTAAACAGATTAAATTTTTTTAACCTTGTTAAAAAAAAAGTTGACCAGATTGCGAATATCGAAGGATTTTAGTAACGTCCACGTACCTTAGCATTGTGTTTACCACACAGAGACGAGGAACCGCTGGAAAAAAACGGGTAATACTAGGATGTGGAGTTCGTAATGGTTCGATGTGATACTATAAAGGAAACTCAATCTGGAGATACCAAAAACCAGTCCACATCGAACGCTCGAATGTCGGAGACTCGCCGAAAGGTAATGAGACATAAAAGCAACGTGAGTTTGGCCGAAAGTTGTCGGAGTGAAAGGTCCGAGTCATCTGACCAATCTCGCAGAGAACAAAGAACTAAATCTACGTCCCATAGCCGAATATTCTTCGGATCTGGTGGTCTGGCAAGTTTGATACCTCGCAGTAAGCAGTATATCAAAGGGTCTTGACCGACTATTATGCCTCGAAGTGGAACGTGAGCCGCCACAATTGCTGACCAGATCACGTTAATGGAGCGGTAACGACCCAATGAAAACAGGTGAGTAAGAAAATTCAATACTGCAGTGACAGGAGCTGCAAAGGGATCGTTGTCCCTCTCCACACACCAGCAATTCCAGGAATTCCATGCCAAGATGTACCTACGTCTAGTTCCCGGTGCCCATGAATCCCATAGTAGGTCTGCAGTTGCTTGCAATAGGCCCTCAATGGACCAGGATCCCATGAAAGACTCCAGGCCACCAATTCCAAGCGTTCCTGCAGGATCATTGGGTGAGGTTCCCCTTGTGGATTCGTTAGAAGAAGGGGAAGGAGCAGTGGGTGGTCCAGCGATAGGGCCAACAGATCCGGGAACCACGCTTGACTCCGCCACAATGGTGTTATGAGTATCACTGGAGTCTCTGTGGTGCGAAGACAATGAAGGACTCTCACTAACATCGAGAATGGTGGGAACGCATATGCTCCATGCGATGGCCATGGCTAAAGGAATGCATCTATTGCTTCGCATTGCGGATCCGGGAGTCAGCTGTAGTATCTCGCTAGTTGTGTGTTCGTCCGTGATGCGAACTGTGCGCCCTCAACATGGCAAATTCTGATGTGTCCAGATGCCAGTCGCTGCTGTCTCACCAGTGGTAAATCGGTAAATATCTCTTGTTGCCTGTGATCTGGCTCTGTCCAGGCGGTTGATGTACTGGACTGGTAGTACAATGGACCGGGAAGATCGTTTGGCTAGAAGAAGACAATAGTCCCACTACTCTGGCGAGGAGTCAAAGGGGAATGTTGTCTTTCCGGAGTACACGTATCTCTTTTCGAATTGCGGCTATTTTTGTGGGAAGTCATAGCACACACGCTCGTGAGTCTATTTCGAGTCCGAGGAATTGGATTACTCGGGATGGAAATAGAGACGATTTCTCTCTGTTTACTACAAATCCCAAAGATTCAAGAAACCGAAATATAAATCTCGTTTGAAATTTCAGTCTGGGCGTGGATGCGCAGAATATCAGCATGTTGTCCAGATAGATGAGACAGCGGATTCCCTTTGCTCTTATGTGTGGCATGACCGGATTCAGAACTTTCGTGAAACACCATGGAGCTGTTCTGAGCCCGAATGGTAGGCACGTGAATTGGCATGGTCGGTCCTGCCAAATCAAGTGAAGAAAAGGACAGCTCTCTTGTGCTGTGGGGATGGACAGGTACGTGTCCTTCAAGTCCAAAGCGTTAACCAGTCGTTTTCGAGGAGGAGATCTTGTAAGAGATGGATACGTTCCATCTTGAAGAGGCGATACCCCACAAAACCATTGAGTTGGCGTAAGTTGATGATGGGTTGGTAGTCTCCCGTCTTCTTCTTGACCACAAACATACAGGGAGTGCAGAATTATTAGGCAAATTAGTATTTTGACCACATCATCCTCTTTATGCATGTTGTCTTACTCCAAGCTGTATAGGCTCGAAAGCCTACTACCAATTAAGCATATTAGGTGATGTGCATCTCTGTAATGAGAAGGGGTGTGGTCTAATGACATCAACACCCTATATCAGGTGTGCATAATTATTAGGCAACTTCCTTTCCTTTGGCAAAATGGGTCAAAAGAAGGACTTGACAGGCTCAGAAAAGTCAAAAATAGTGAGATATCTTGCAGAGGGATGCAGCACTCTTAAAATTGCAAAGCTTCTGAAGCGTGATCATCGAACAATCAAGCATTTCATTCAAAATAGTCAACAGGGTCGCAAGAAGCGTGTGGAAAAACCAAGGCGCAAAATAACTGCCCATGAACTGAGAAAAGTCAAGCGTGCAGCTGCCACGATGCCACTTGCCACCAGTTTGGCCATATTTCAGAGCTGCAACATCACTGGAGTGCCCAAAAGCACAAGGTGTGCAATACTCAGAGACATGGCCAAGGTAAGAAAGGCTGAAAGACGACCACCACTGAACAAGACACACAAGCTGAAACGTCAAGACTGGGCCAAGAAATATCTCAAGACTGATTTTTCTAAGGTTTTATGGACTGATGAAATGAGAGTGAGTCTTGATGGGCCAGATGGATGGGCCCGTGGCTGGATTGGTAAAGGGCAGAGAGCTCCAGTCCGACTCAGACGCCAGCAAGGTGGAGGTGGAGTACTGGTTTGGGCTGGTATCATCAAAGATGAGCTTGTGGGGCCTTTTCGGGTTGAGGATGGAGTCAAGCTCAACTCCCAGTCCTACTGCCAGTTCCTGGAAGACACCTTCTTCAAGCAGTGGTACAGGAAGAAGTCTGCATCCTTCAAGAAAAACATGATTTTCATGCAGGACAATGCTCCATCACACGCGTCCAAGTACTCCACAGCGTGGCTGGCAAGAAAGGGTATAAAAGAAGAAAATCTAATGACATGGCCTCCTTGTTCACCTGATCTGAACCCCATTGAGAACCTGTGGTCCATCATCAAATGTGAGATTTACAAGGAGGGAAAACAGTACACCTCTCTGAACAGTGTCTGGGAGGCTGTGGTTGCTGCTGCACGCAATGTTGATGGTGAACAGATCAAAACACTGACAGAATCCATGGATGGCAGGCTTTTGAGTGTCCTTGCAAAGAAAGGTGGCTATATTGGTCACTGATTTGTTTTTGTTTTGTTTTTGAATATCAGAAATGTATATTTGTGAATGTTGAGATGTTATATTAGTTTCACTGGTAATAATAAATAATTGAAATGGGTATATATTTGTTTTTTGTTAAGTTGCCTAATAATTATGCACAGTAATAGTCACCTGCACACACAGATATCCCCCTAACATAGCTATAACTAAAAACAAACTAAAAACTACTTCCAAAAATATTCAGCTTTGATATTAATGAGTTTTTTGGGTTCATTGAGAACATGGTTGTTGTTCAATAATAAAATTAATCCTCAAAAATACAACTTGCCTAATAATTCTGCACTCCCTGTATTGCTGAAGTATCCTGTGTCGTCCGGCATGAATTGCATCGCACCTTTGTCAAATAGTGTGTGAATCTCCTTGTCTATGAGGTTTATGTGGTCTTCCGATGCCTGAAGGGGGGGGTGGAAGTTTGGTCTGCACCAGTGTACAAACGAGCTCTATAACGTAGCCCCTTAGATCTTTGGAGATCTTTTCCCAGTTCTGTGGAAAGAGGGACAGTCTGCCTCCGGTTATACGTGACTGACAATGTAGTGAAAGAGGTATGCTCACCTGAGTTGAAACCTCTGCGTCCTCGTCCACAAGAGCCTCTGCCATGAAAGGATCCCCTTGTGAAGGCAGCCCATGATGATGGGAAGAAGGCTTGTTGCGTTTGATTTCTGGGGCCTGTGGACCAGAAACGGCTAGTGGCTCGACCCCTCTGCTGACCAGCCCTGCAAAAACACCTCTGCTCAGTGTAGGGTTGCGGAAAACTTGCTTTATGGATGTCTGAGCTTTATTAAGGATGGTAAATAGATTCATGTGCTTCTTTAGTTCCGCTATGAACGGTTTTCGGAATAAAAGCCAGTTCAACAGAGGACCCAGTTCCTTTTTTCCTAACTCCAACAGTTTGGAGTCCATCTTAAGCAAGGCCGCCTTGCGTCGTTCCACGCATGTGGCTACATTCGTGTTGCCGAGCATAAATATGGCCCATTGGAACCATTCTCTTATGTCATGGGCATCCAAAGTCCTTTCTCTATTCCCTTCCATTGTTGTAACACAGTATACATATACATATACTGAGAAACATGTACTGAGGTGGTGGCCTCACAGTAACTCATACATAGAGCATATAGTGGATACATATACTGAGGCGGTGTCCTCATAGTAACATCCAATACATTTGCCCTCAGTAAAGATGGCAAGTAGAGATGGCTACATCTAATACGTTCGCCCTCAGTAAAGATGGGGGCTAGAGATGGCTACATCCAATACATTCATGATGGTGTCCTATCAAATTCCCCTATCTCATGAAAATCCCCTACCCTCGTCAGTTCCGGTGAGGGGAATCAGCTGGGTCCTGTGCTGCACATGCATGCTAGCACTCCTGCTACTCCTCCACAGCCAGGTCCTGGAAGGTAAGTAATGCAGCCAGGTCCTGGAAGGTAAGTAACGCAGCAAGGTCCTGGAAGGTAAGTAAAAAGCTAGTTTTATACTTTCATTATAGTTAGTGCATTCACTAAGCTTTGGGACATTTAGGGTTAAGTGAGGGTTCAAATTAGGGTTAGGTAGGTGATTTTAACCTCTCTCACACTCTATTCTTACCCTAACCCTTGGGGTAAGGGTTAAAATAAAGTGTGAAAAATCACAATTTATAGATATTCCCCTAATGTAAAATATCACTAAATATAAATAAGTCCTTAATCCTAACCCTAATTTAAACCCTAACATTAACCCTAAATGTCCCATGTCCAAAGCTTAGTGAATGCACTAACTATAATGAAAGTGTAAAACTAGTTTTACTTATCTTCCAGGACCTGGCTGTGTTACTTACCTTCCAGGACATCACTGCGTTACTTACCTTCCAGGACATGGCTGTGTTAGTTACCTTCCAGGACTTGGCCGTGTTACTTACCTTCCAGGACCTGGCTGTTTTACTTACCTTCCAGAACCCGGCTGTGTTACTTACCTTCCAGGACCTGGCTGTGTTACTTGCCTTCCAGGACCTCGCTGCGTTACTTACCTTCCAGGACCTGGCTGTGTTAGTTACCTTCCAGGACCCGGCTGTGTTACTTACCTTCCAGGACCCGGCTGTGTTACTGACCTTCCAGGACCCGGCTGTGTTACTTACCTTCCAGGACCCGGCTGTGTTACTTACCTTCCAGGACCCGGCTGTGTTACTTACCTTCCAGGACCCGGCTGTGTTACTTACCTTCCAGGGCCTGGCTGTGTTACTTACCTTCCAGGACCCGGCTGTGTTACTTACCTTCCAGGACCTGGCTGTGTTACTTAACTTCCAGGACCCGGCTGTGTTACTTACCTTCCAGGACCCGGCTGTGTTACTTACCTTCCAGGACCCGGCTGTGTTACTTACCTTCCAGGGCCCGGCTGTGTTACTTACCTTCCAGGGCCCGGCTGTGTTACTTACCTTCCAGGACCCTGCTGTGTTACTTACCTTCCAGGACCCGGCTGTGTTACTTACCTTCCAGGACCCGGCTGTGTTACTTACCTTCCAGGGCCCGGCTGTGTTACTGACCTTCCAGGGCCCGGCTGTGTTACTTACCTTCCAGGGCCGGCTGTGTTACTTACCTTCCAGGACCCGGCTGTGTTACTTACCTTCCAGGACCTGGCTATGTTACTTACCTTCCAGGACCCGGCTGTGTTACTTACCTTCCAGGACCCGGCTGTGTTACTTACCTTCCAGGACCCGGCTGTGTTACTTACCTTCAGGGCCCGGCTGTGTTACTTACCTTCAGGGCCGGCTGTGTTACCACCTTCAGGACCCTGCTGTGTTACTTACCTTCCAGGACCCGGCTGTGTTGCCACCTTCCAGGACCCGGCTGTGTTACTTACCTTCCAGGACCCGGCTGTGTTACTTACCTTCAGGGCCCGGCTGTTACTTACCTTCAGAGGGCCCGGCTGTGTTACTTACCTTCAGGGCCGGCTGTGTTACTTACCTTCAGGACCGGCTGTGTTACTGACCTTCAGGACCTGTTGCCTTCAGGACCTGGCTGTGTTACTTACCTTCCAGGACCTGGCTGTGTTACTTACCTTCCAGGGCCCGGCTGTGTTACTTACCTTCCAGGACCCGGCTGTGTTACTTACCTTCCAGGGCCCGGCTGTGTTACTTACCTTCCAGGACCCGGCTGTGTTACTTACCTTCCAGGACCCGGCTGTGTTACTGACCTTCCAGGACCCGGCTGTGTTACTTACCTTCCAGGACCTCGCTGCGTTACTTACCTTCCAGGACCTGGCTGTGGAGGAGTAGCAGGCGTGCTAGTAACATGTGCAGCACAGGATCCAGCTGATTCCTCTCACCGGATGTGACGAGTTAGGGAATTTGATGGAACACCTGGTTACAATGAGAGAGACTGCATGTTCTTCCCTCAATAAATATGGCGACAACGCTCTCAGTGTTACCATTATCCTCCTGAAGTTACTGCCCAGTACAAAGATGGCGGCTCCCTTCCGTCTGACCTTAATAAAGATGGCGGCTCCCTTCCGTCTGACCTTAATAAAGATGGCGGCTCCCTTCTGTCTGACCTTAATAAAGATGGCGGCTCCCTTCTGTCTGACCTTAATAAAGATGGCGGCTGTCCAGAAAGGTGCTGCACGAGTTGCCCGCAGTTTAGCCGAGGAGATCAGAGCTAAGAAAATAATTAAACTTCCCCAGGTACAAAACGGGGGGGGGGTGTAATGGGCTAGTGACACTGTGTGTGTGTATGTCAGAGGGCTAGTGACACTGTGTGTGTCTGTCAGAGGGCTAGTGACACTGTGTGTGTCTGTCAGAGGGCTAGTGACACTGTGTGTGTGTCAGAGGGCTAGTGACACTGTGTGTGTGTCAGAGGGCTAGTGACACTGTGTGTGTGTCAGAGGGCTAGTGACACTGTGTGTGTGTGTGTGTCAGAGGGCTAGTGACACTGTGTGTGTGTCTGTCAGGGGGCTAGTGACACTGTGTGTGTGTGTGTCAGAGGGCTAGTGACACTGTGTGTGTGTGTCAGAGGGCTAGTGACACTGTGTGTGTATGTCAGAAGACTGAGTGACACTGTGTGTGTATGTCCAGAGGGCTAGTGACACTGTGTGTGTGTCAGAGTGACACTGTGTGTGTGTCAGAGGCTAGTGAGCACTGTGTGTGTGTCAGAGGCACTGTGTGTGTCAGAGGGCTAGTGACACTTTGTGTGTGTGTCAGGGGGCTAGTGACACTGTGTGTGTGTGTCAGAGGGCTAGTGACACTGTGTGTGTGTGTGTCAGAGGGCTAGTGACACTGTGTGTGTGTGTGTCAGAGGGCTAGTGACACTGTGTGTGTGTGTGTGTGTGTGTGTGTGTGTGTGGGCTAGTGACACTGTGTGTGTGTGTGTCTGTCTGTCAGTGGGCTAGTACAACAAGATATAATGTAACCAGCGCTTCTATATTCAATATACAATATACCATATGGTGAACAAATTCAATATAGATGCTAAAAAAAACATTCAAATGACTCCTTACAATGTCACAAATAGGAAATGATACAAGATATATGAATGTAGCGCTTTATATAAAAATAAATTAATGAATCACCTTGTACAGCTGTTAAAAGGAGATTATCCTAACAGGCACATCAAATGGATGTCTGTAAAAAAAACAATTACACATAGTGCATATCATACATTATAGAGTGATATAAAAGATTTATTTAAACTCTCAAACGTGGAGCTGTGGGCCCAACTCTAGTTTGATTAGCCTCTGGATCCGTTTAGGCGATCCACCCCTATTTTCGATTCTTTTCTTTATTCTATAAGAGAAAATAAGGGGCACAACCAATTGCGCAGTATTGCTAAAACATATATATAATATACAGCAATATAATCTTGAGAGTGAATATTCACAAAAGTGGAGTCATAAATTTAAAAAACACCGGGACGCGTTTCGCCATTATTAATTTGGCTTCCTCAGCTGAATAAAAGTCAATAAATGTCCTTAGGTTCCCTCCACCGGTTTAACAATATTGGCGAAACGCGTCCCGGTGTTTTTTTAGCTTATAGAGGCTTTTAAAAATTGTATATTTACTATAATACATTTTTATTGTTGTTCTCTCATCGATCCTGGTTCCCAGTATTATTCTACAAAGAGGGAGTGCAGCCCTTAGCCTGCACAGCGCTGGAAAATTGAGTCATTAATTTATGACTCCACTTTTGTGAGTATTCACTCTCAAGATTATATTGCTGTATATTATATATATGTTTTAGCAATACTGCGCAATTGGTTGTGCCCCTTATTTTCTCTTATAGAATAAAGAAAAGAATCGAAAATAGGGGTGAATCGCCTAAACGGATCCAGAGGCTAATCAAACTAGAGTTGGGCCCACAGCTCCACGTTTGTGAGTTTAAATAAATAAGATCTTTTATATCACTCTATAATGTATGATCTGCACTATGTGTAATTGTTTTTTACAGACATCCATTTGATGTGCCTGTTAGGATAATCTCTTTTTAACAGCTGTCAGTGGGCTAGTGACACTGTGTGTGTGTGTGTGTCAGGGCTAGTGACACTGTGTGTGTGTGTCAGGGCTAGTGACACTGTGTGTGTGTGTCAGGGCTAGTGACACTGTGTGTGTGTGTGTCAGGGCTAGTGACACTGTGTGTGTGTGTGTCAGGGCTAGTGACACTGTGTGTG
>OW240918.1:157449856-157476210 GCA_933207985.1 Pelobates cultripes
TGTGTGTGTGTCAGGGCTAGTGTCACTGTGTGTGTGTCAGGGCTAGTGACACTGTGTGTGTGTCAGGGCTAGTGACACTGTGTGTGTGTCAGGGCTAGTGACACTGTGTGTGTGTCAGGGCTAGTGACACTGTGTGTGTGTCAGGGCTAGTGACACTGTGTGTGTGTCAGGGCTAGTGACACTGTGTGTGTGTCAGGGCTAGTGACACTGTGTGTGTGTCAGGGCTAGTGACACTGTGTGTGTGTCAGGGGGCTAGTGACACTGTGTGTGTGTCAGGGGGCTAGTGACACTGTGTGTCAGGGGGCTAGTGACACTGTGTGTCAGGGGGCTAGTGACACTGTGTGTCAGGGGGCTAGTGACACTGTGTGTCAGGGGGCTAGTGACACTGTGTGTCAGGGGGCTAGTGACACTGTGTGTCAGGGGGCTAGTGACACTGAGTCAGTCAGTGGAATCGTGGCACTGTGGGTGTCTAAGAGTACTGACTATGCATCTTTCCTTTGCACACAATGCTATTAGACGGCTCCTTCTGTAGTGAACCTCCGAGAGCTTCGTGGCCGCCTGGTGAAAGAGGACCCAGACCTTGTGTTGATTAATAAACCCCACGGACTGCCTGTGCATGGTAAGACTGGAACTGGGATGGGGGCATGTTTCCCAGTAGGCGGAGTAGTAGAAGTGAAATACTGTCCCTAGGAAAGATTTCAGTTTTCTGTTAGAAATCCCGGGATATTCGTTTCTTTTGCCAGATTCACTATCCCATTCTTTCCTTTGTCATGATGAACCATCGCGGGGTTAATGGTGCTCCGGTCTGCCTCTGTATTAGAGGCAGACTGGGAGCACCCGATAGTGCTGCCCCAGCACATGTGCTCGCTCTGACAGCCTGTCAAAGCGAGCACATGTGCTGCATATACTCACCTTCTGCCTCCTTGCACTTCCTGGTTCTGTGTGAAGTGCAATAAATTGTAACCTCTTCTCTGCCAATTGATCACGGACTACAGTGATTAATTGGCAAGGATTACATTTTACTGTCGTCCCTTTTTTTTTTTTTTTTTCTCTTCAGGGGTTAAATTTTAAGTAATTTAAATATTTTAAAATTATATATTTAGCTAGCTGGGGTGGGTGGAAGTTAGTGGGGAATTGGGGGATTTGGTGTTAGGCTAACTAGGGGTTAACGTTTAAAGTTTTAAAATAAACTTTAAAAAGTTAAAAAAAAATAAGCTAAAAAAAAATTTTTTTAATAACATTTAAGTAAAAAATAAATTAAAAACACCCCCCTTTACCCAGTCCAAATAAAAATTAACTCCTTCCCTGCCAGTCGATCACTGCCTACAGTGATCAAAATACAGATTTAAAAAAAAAAAAAATTTAATCCCTGAGGATTAACTTTTATTTATATTTTAACCCTCAAGGATTCAATTTAATTAATTTAAATATTTTATAATGATATATTTTGCTAGCTGGGGTGGGAGGGAGTTATGGGGAATTTACTGTTAGTGCTGCTTACTGCTAGTTGGGGGTTAATGGTAAAAAAAGGTTAGAAAAATGTTAATTTTTTTTTTTATTATTTTTTTTTTACAGATTTAAGAAAGTTTAGGAAAGTTTAACCCCTTAAGGACCAAACTTCTGGAATAAAAGGGAATCATGACATGTCACATGTCATGTGTCCTTAAGGGGTTAAAAAAATTAATAAGCAAAACAAAAGTTTAAAAACTAGTTTTTAAAAGTAAAAAAGTAAAAAAAAAAAATACATTTAAAAACGCTCATTACTATTACACCTGGAACAAACTAGAGAAAAAATGATCCCACGCTGAGGTTCAAAATATTCCTTTTGAATTACCCCAGGGTGTATTCTTTAATAAATAGTATGTGTTTGTGGGGAAGTTTCAATAACCAACCGTCTAAACTACTCCAAATTGAAACATTGACACAGCGTAAAACTTCAACGTTAGGAAAAATTCTGAATGGCTGCGTCTCAAATGTGCCCCTTCAACATCCACATATACCTGGCAAAGGTACATACGGGGGTATTGCTGTACTCAGCCGACATAGCTGAGCAACATATGAAGTATTATACAGTCGTAGCACACATAAGGTTTGCAAAATATACTGCGCAAACTCACTTCGTGTGTCAAAAAGGCGGAAAAATGCTTATTACCACTACACTTAGTACAAGATAACGGAAAAATTATCCCACGCTAAGGTTCAAAATATACCTTTTGAAATACCGTGGGGTGTCTACTTTAAGAAATGGTAGGCCTTTGTGGGGTAGTTTGAATTTAAACCCTTCTAAAATGCTTGGAAATTGCACATAGGCACAGCGTCAAAATTCAAAGTTCGGTAAAAACTGATATGGCTTGGTCTCCTATATGGCACTGTAGCTTCACGAAATAGTGCCAAAGACATTCATTGGGGGTGTCTTTTTACTCAGAAGACTTAGCCGAGCTGAGCATAATTTGGGGGTTTGAACTTAGTGGCACATGTGAAATATGCAAAATGCCCAGCAAAAATGCAATCCATATGTAAAAAACGCACAATTATTTTTTTTATCACTTACTTTGGCATATGTTGGTGAAAAAATGGGGGCATGTTAAGGCACAATATGCACATTATGAGATACCTTGGAGTGTCTACTTTTACAAATGGTAGGCCTTTGTGGTTTTTTTTGAACAGTTAAACTGTTATAATACCCCAAATGGAAGCTAAGGCTCATTAAATCCGTCTCTCAAAAGGCTACTGTAAATACTGAAAAGGACAGGTCTCCTATATGACACTGTAGCTTCACAAAATAGTGCTAAAGACCTACAATGGGGGTGTCCTTTTACTCAGCAGATGTAACTGAACACAAAATAAAACTTTGTACAGGAATAGCACACACCAACTTTACAAAATATACATGAGAATTTCTTTGTTATAAGTTTGTGTTCCAAAAACCCCCCACAATTTTACTCCAATATTTAGCAGAGGTTGGCGGTGAAATGGCTACGTAGAAAGTGTCAAAACAACCCTAGGTAAATAGCTCGTGATGTCTACTTTATATAAATATATACTTTTGTGTGGCAATTTTGTTTTCTTTTATGGCTATTAAGCTTACAAGACAAACATACCAAATTCTAAAATCGCTCCACATTAAAAGTCTATTTTACTCCTTGTGCTTTGTGACCTGCAACTACCAAAAAAAAACTTAAAATCCCAGACACATTATATATTCTGTAAATCAGCTCACCGCACCTAGATTGTAAGCTTTGTTGATAAGATTCGTCTTTAACCTCTCATTTGCTGGTATCTTATCTTTTGTCACGGTTGTTTTCTGTTATACCACTAAATTACAGCATAAAAAACAAACATAGAAAAAAGGCGCGCCTTTAATAAAAGTAATGTATATTAAAAAACAGATAAAAATACAAGTAGAAATTTTTTGAATATAAAAGTCCAGGATAATAGTCCACAGCCAATAGAGTAGGTTCTCGTAGATCAATAGTGGTTTATATTTTCCAATGGAGACTTGGATTTTCAATAGGTCATATGTGGAGAGAAATGGAGAAAGGATACGATAGTGCAGTGTGTATGTGTGTGTGTATATGTATATGTATATGTATATGTATATGTGTATGTATATGTATGTGTGTATGTATATGTATATATATATACACATACATACATACATACATACATACATACACACACACACACACACACACACACACACACACACACACACACACACACTTACACACTTTCCAGAGCTAAATTCCAGCTCTGGTGTGAAGTGCATGAAGTGGAAAGATCCCCACTCAAGGATATATGGAGTAGTAATTCCCCAGGAGTTCCAACCGAGAATAAAATATATAGTGCTCACTGGTTAACTGAAGTGTAGATAAAGAATATGAAATGTACTCACAATGTACTGAGCAGACTTCCTGCTCAGATAGTAGCATATGGGTGGTATAATCCCCACCTTGGGATTCTTTGGCGTTCCTTAAGGCAGTGTAAATCCAAATAGTCAGGTTAAAAATGGTTAAGATTATAAAATTTAATAATATTAGGAATGTGGCTACAACAAAGGTATTTTTAAGGCCCAAATTCCTTTTATTACAATAATATAAGACAAATAAAATAAAATTCTAAATGTGTTTTGCCACAACAGGGAAAAATTATAAAATTAAAATTAGACATTTTTTACATTATAAAAAATTTAAAATTATAAAAGTTTATAAAAATGTTTTATTTATAAGAAATTTAAAAAGGTTGAATTCTATATTAAGACCTTGTGGGGTAAGAGTTTTTAAATTAAATATCCATTCCATCTCTTTACTACCTAAAATCTTTTTAATATCACCACCTCTCCAGGGAATATTGCACGTATCTATACCTATGCATTTCAATAGTTTAGGGTTCTTATCGTGTAGTAAATGTTTTGATACTGAATGATTTACGTACCCTTTACGGATATTTCGACAGTGCTCTACCAATCTAACTTTTAATTCTCTGGTGGTCATGCCTATCTATTGAAGTCCACATGGACATTCTAATAAATAGATTACATTTTTGGTGCTACAATGAATAAATTTTTTTATAAGATACTTTCTTTGTGAAATAGATGATTTAAAAGAAATAGTTTTTGATTTAACAGTATTATCCGTATGTTTACATACTGTGCATTTATTACATCTAAAAAAAAACCTTTAGGCTTCATCGGAATGGGAGAGGGGCAAGGAGGAAGGCTAGTTTTATTTTGTTTAGTATAATTTTTTGTAAGGATGGATTTAAAGCTTGGAGCCCCTCTAAATATAACATGTGGTTTGTCGGGGATAATACCAGCTAGAGTCACATCCTGTTTTAATATATGCTAATGTTTCTTAATAATCTTCTTCATAACATTGTTTTTGTTATTGAAGTCGAAAATAATTGGCAATGATGGGGCATTTTGAGAAACTTTTTTTTTTCTTTGTAATTTAAAGGGTCCAATCTGTCTTTCTCCCTGACCGTTTTTATAGTTTTGTTTAAATTATTTGTCGGATAATTTTTTTTTTGTGTGTGTAAATTTATTTAATAATATTTGAGATTGGGTTTCAAAATCTTGAGTAAGAGAACAGTTCCTCCGAAGACGGAGGAACTGGCTTTTAGGTATTCCATGTAGCCATGTTTTGTAATGGCAACTTGATGTATCAATCACATTGCTAGTGCACACTTTAAAAAAAAAAAAAAAAAAGTTTTAGTTTAAACTTTATTATTTGTAATAAAGATTTATAAATCTAAAAAGTGAATAGAAGATGGACTGTACTCATGTGTTAAAACTATACCATTGTTATTACAATTTAAAAAGGATAAAAATTGGTTTAGGGAGCTTTCTGAACTTTCCCAGATAAAAAAAGGCTTCAATATATCTAAAATATGAGACCAGGTTTGCCCTCCAATCATGCTCTCCAAGAATGGCCGTGGATTCCCACTCAGCCATAAAAAGGTTAGCATAACTGGGTGCAAACCTGGTCCCCATAGTAGTCCCTTGTTTTTGTAGATAAAAAGAATCTAAGAACCAAAAGTAGTTATTTTTTAAAATAATATTAATGCCTTGGATTATAAAATCAGTCTGTTTTTATATGTGATTTTCTTCTCTGCCCTTAAAATGTTTTCGACTGCGCGGCAGCCTTTCTCATGGGGAATAATCGTATATAACGACTGCACATCACATGTAACTAGTAGATATGTGTCTTTCCAAATAAAATTGTTTAAAAAGCGGAGTAGAGTCATTGAATCTTTCAAGTATGATTGCATACATTTTACAGAAGGTTGTAAGAGAATATCCAAATATTCTGATAGGTTTGATAATATTGAATTAATACCAGATACAATCGGTCTACCAGAAGGATTTTTTTCATCTTTGTGAATTTTTGGTAGGAAATAGATGACTGGGATTTTAGGATAAGAAACATTTTAAAAACTCATACTCTTGTTTGTTTATAATATTTTGTTCTCGGCCACTATTTAAAAATTAAATTAAAATCTGTTGAATTTTTGGAGTCGGATCTCGTGATAATTTTTCATACTCATTAAAATCATTAAGTTGTCTCATGGCTTCTCCTTCATAAAGATCTTTAGCTAATATCACAAAACCTCCCCCCGCCCTTTATCGGCTGGCTTTATGCTTTCATCTTTCTGTAGTTGTAAAAGAGCCTTGCGTTCTAATTGTGAGAGATTATCTTGATTATATTTATCTTTAATTTTTTTCAAAGTCTCTTATAACCAATTTTTCGAAAACCTCTAAAGGACCTGTTTTAAAACTCGATGGGAAGAAAACAGAATTCGTTTTTTAAAGGGGTAGATATTATCCTAGAACAGTCATCTGGTAAAGTAGCTGGGGATATGTGCATAACTGTATCCTGGTTTTTACTGGCAAAGAATCTTTAGAGTAGCCTTCCTTACAAATTTATTAATGTCTATAAATGCTTTGAATGGCTTATAGGGATTCGTTGGAGCAAACTTCAGTCCTTTACTAAGGACTGATGTTTGTGTAGCTGTTAAAGCTTTTTGTACTAAATTACAGGACTGCAAATACAAGTAGTAATAACATTGTAAACTATGGCTCTGTTCACTAAACTTCTAATTGTAGTATAAAATCATCTGATCTTTAAAATGGAATACTCGCCAGAACGTTTATGTGTAGCTATAGAAAATACAATGGATCTACAGTGAGAGAAAAATAGAATCCGTAGTGTAATATCATAAGTACACCATATAGTGTACTTCAAGATTGCACTCACAAACGGATATTGATTGCAGGTACATCAATTATCAAAGGTTGGCACAAGGTCTTCCACTCGTGAATGAGCATGTAAGAGAGGATATATACCAATAAGTGCAGACTGTTAACCTGGTTGAGTGCTTTAGTTAGTAACACTTAGAAGATCGTAGTGATATATATGCATATCAAATCCCAGGATGTTATAATCATCAACAGCAGTCTGTGGGTTGTCTCAATGGAGGTAAGGAGAAAAACGCTTCCTCAATTGGCAGAACAACTTATTAAATCTAAAAATAGAGGGGGCGGAGCCTGACCGCTGAACATATCAGACATGTCCTGTCTGAGCTCTGGCACCTGGGCCAGAAATTGAGAGCCAACTCCGTGCCACCCAATCTATTCACAAGATGAGGGCGCACACGATGATATCGCTTCTGACTCGATACGGCACTGGAGTAACCTGACCGAGACCTGGGGCCTACCTGAGCTTGAGCCGGGGAGAGACGGCCGGTTCTCCGAACGGCGTCCTGCTGTCTCCCCCTCCCTGGTCCCCACGGGCAACCAACACCGACAACTGCCTGGCCCAAGTACAAATTAAGCCACAGAATAAAACCCAGATGGCGGATGTCCCGCAGCCACATGGGCATGCAGAGAGCGAACCACCAAAGAGCGCAAGCACACCCAAACTGCAGAACCGACTTGCGAATCCCGCATGCCCCAGGGGAAAGCAGCTTCCCTCCCCAAGCGGCTACAAGCGGAGAGACAAAGGGCGGGAAATGAGGGGTCCCCCCTGGGCACTCTCAACACACAAAACCTTACAAGATGAGCCCACTCAGGCGGAAAACAACCAGGGGATTACCCCCGGAACATCAGCCACAGGCGCGGAGGATCCACACCAGGACTTTCAACAGCCCCTACACAGGGAAGAACGCGGCCCTCTCCCGGAGTAACCAAACTCGCAGTCCACAAATGCAGGTCCCCAGGACAGTTCACGACCCTGAGGAGGGCTTACCAGAACTAGGCCATCAGACTGCCCATAGCCCCCTCCGCTCACCATCAAGCCTAGGCATTGGCTAACTCTGGACTCTTGAAATGCTGTTCCATCCCTGCAAGCGAAGAAACCAGACTGTACCTGCATCCCCACATACCCCTTGACTTACCTGACAACCATGCAGCACCACCAGTATCTAGAGCACACCTAACGCACATACCATGACACCGCATTTGACGGACACACAATACCGCCGTTAATCCTACTATACGCAGGCCCTGACAACAACCCCCACAACTAACGACATAGACCTCAGACCTGTCTAGGGGAGCATTGGTAGACCAGACACACAAAATTCTACACACTACACGTTGGTACCTGTGGCAGACGAAGCTAGAGTACAACTGTACAGCCCAAACAACACCATAGCGACCAGACATTCACGCGATTATAGCTTGTAAACACTTAACACTGTTGTACAAACTACAGTGAAGCTACTTGTAACTCCAAACTATGCTTGTTATCTAATGCTCCTATTGCTAGATCTGACAACACACTCTGTGAATAATATTGGAGCTCCACATACTTAAAGGTTATAATATAAAATTGTGCAGATCCTCTATATGCCATGTTTGACCATGTATGATGATGTTATGCTTGTGACTGCTATTGTAGCAACACGGCCAGCTTGTAATACCTTGCACACACAAATAAAGAATTAAAAAAAAAAAAAAATACACGTGTGTGTGTGTGTGTGCGCGTGTGTGTATATATGTGTGTGTGCTCTGAATTTAATACGTACGTGGTGTGCCGAAACCAGCCCTGTAAATAAGAGTGCCCACCAAGGAAAATGTAATTATAACAGGGTGTAGGTGGGTAGGGACAATCAGCTGAGCGGTGAGGAGGGGCTGGGAGTTTAAGTAGGGGACTTACTCCTACCACAAATTCAGGCCTAATGGCCTTTCTACTTGTGCTCGGAATTTAATCCGTAATGGATAGTATCTGTAAGGACAAAGTTGGTTGTGGTGTGCCGAAACCAAGGTACGAGTGGGCCTGTAAATAAGAGGGCAGAAGAGAAGTTCGAGTAAATACACACTTTATTGCCTTCTTACATAACCAAGTTCCTGAAAGCTTGACGAAGCTCTTTTTCTGGCCGTGGAATATAAGTATGGTATATGGAGGGTTTCCATCACCCCAGTCTCTTGATGATGTGGACCGGTGTATTAGTGCTGGAGGCTGAAGAGGCGGCTCCTATGCGAAAGGAGAATGAAGTCTGATTGAAACCCAGTTTAGATAATAGTGTTCTGACGTGAGACGTGAATTTAGCAGTGGTAAGCGGGTGCCCTTGTATCGATAAGAGCGGAGAGTCTGGTAAGTGTGCGTGAAGGGTTGACCGTAGGTGGTCTAGCACCTTGACCGGACACCAGGCATTATCAGTAGGGAAGAGAGGAATTTCAGTGGGGTGTAGTGAATGGTTGGTTTTAGTTGACGGGAACGAAAGTAGATAGTGATCCTCCACCTTTGTGAGGTGCGATGTTTTTAGGCTGTGCGTGATATCCCCTTGACGAACAACGGTGAACTCTCTAGGTCCGAGAAAACCGTAGAAAGCAAGATAGATAGCCGCTTTGATCACCAGGTTTGTGTCGGGATCAAACTGGGATTCGTCAAGGAGATTGCTAAGTGATCTGAAGATAGGCCCATCTATAGGTAGTCTTTTGATAGTGAGAGCAGCTGAAACCTTTAACATACCTTTCAATACCTTTTTAATGGGATATGATGACAAGAAGGGGGTGTTAGGAAAATTTGTGAGGCTATGGTGCTGCACCCCGGTGAGGTAAAGTTTTATGGTGTTGTGGGAAAGTTTAAGATGTAAGTGGCAGAAAGAGGCAAAAGCCACCATGGTTTGTATAGAAAGGTCGCCTTGTAAACCGAATTCTGCAGTGAATTTGTTAAATATGGTAAGTGCCCTATTATATAAGAGAGCTGTGTTAGGTGATAGTGCTTGGTGAGTGAGAGTCCTAGCGTGATGCATTAGTGTGCTCAGTCCAGGATTAGTTCGTGAAACTGTGGTGTCCTGGAAGGCTGGTGGTGAGCCGTAGGGAGTGCCTGAGAGAATACCTGGAATTGAGAGCGAGAAAGAGCGTCAGCTGCAGTGTTGTGGATACCCGGAATGTGAAAACAAACTAAGTGAAACTGACCGGTTGCTGCTAGCCAGGTCAGCTTGCGAATCAGCCGCATGATGGTCAGGGATGATGAGTGCCCCTAGTTAATTATTTTGCAAGCTGCCGAGTTGTCAGAGTAGCATTTTACTGCCTTGCCGGACCAGAGATGACCCCAGGTGTGTGCGGCCGCCACAATGGGATAGATTTCAAATAGAATCTTGGCAAGGCATCAGTGTCAGCGGGCCAGTGACCCCTAAACCAGTGGTTCCCAAAGATGGCTGCGAAACCAGTGTTGGCTGCAGCATCTGTGTGAATGATGGGTGAGGAAGTGGAGAGAGGGGGGTTAAACATGGAGATACCGTTCCACTCTGCCAAAAACTTCCCCCACGTAGCTAAGTCAGCCTTGGCGTGGGGGTCCAACGAAACTGTGCAAGAGCCCTTACCCCGTGGAGTAGGCAAAGAAGCCTGGATATAAAAGACCTTCCCTGCGGGATGATGCGCATGGCGAAGTTCAGGAATCCCAAAAGGGACTGGAGTTCCTTCCTGGTGCAAACATCATTCCGCAGGAACATGTCTATCTCTCCTCTCAAGCGGGTCAGTTTGTCATGGGGAAGGCTAGCTCTGAGGGTAACGGAATCTAGCTCTATCCCCAAAAAGGTTAATTTAGTTGTGGGACTAATTGTTTTAGAAGGGGACAAAGGTACTCCAAGTGTGGAAAAAAGTGCTGTAGTGCGGCTGATAGCGGTGAGTGTTTGTGCCCCTGGCTCTATCAGTAGGAAGTCATCTAGGTAGTGAATAACAGTGACACTTGAGGACGTTCAGAAGCAGCCAGCATAGTGTCTCAGAGAAGATATCTAAACGTTTGGGGCTGCTTCGAGAACCGAAAGTGAGTCGTGTGGAGAAGTAGTACTTTCCTCGTCATTTAACACCGTGCAAGTGCCAGAGTGAGGGGTGCATGGATAGTAACTTAAACGCGTTTGTAATGTCTGTTTTGCTGAGCCAGGGGCGATTACCAGAAGAGATGATGGCCTGTATAGCGTCGTCAATAGTTATGTACTGGAGTGAGAATTAGTCTGCTGGAATGAGTGCGTTTATGCTGGGAACCAAAGAGGAGTGCGGTGCTGATAAATCGATAATTAGACGTTTTTTATTTGAATATTTGGGAACTGCGACGCCGATTGGGTTAGTGCGCCAGGAGGAAAAAGGTGAGGAGGTGAAAGGCCCGATCATGAAACCATTGGTAATTTCAGAGGAAAGGAGAGTGTCTGTGGAGACTGGGTCTACACGTGCTGACAGGAGATTAGGACATTAAAGTGTACCTGAGGGGATGGCTACTATACCCGTGAGAAACCCCTGTGTGAACCCTGTGGTCAGATATTCCACCAGGTGCCTACTAGGGTGTGACTTAAAAAAAACAGGTTGTCGACATTTATGTCGGTTAGTCATTTGTTAGGGGACAACCTGGCCGGACACATGATCTTGGTATGTGCCCTGAAGCAAATGGAGCAGATGTGCAATAATCTACATGCGCTGAAACTGCATGAGCCTGCGCTGAAATTATTGCACACCTGCGCCTTGCCTAAAAAGGAGATGGGCCTACCCAGCTTGTCACGTAGACCACCCATTGGTTTGTTGTAAGGGGTGAAAGAGGTATGAGGGGTGGGAGTGGTGGTATCTGCTTCAGAGGGACATAAGTCCGCCATGTGGGATGTGGAATTACATATGGAACAAAACTGGGGCCGGAGACCAGCGAAGTGGCAACAGAATAGTTCTGTATCCATCTGACGCCAGTTAATTCTAACGTTGAACTGTTTCAGATGGGTCGCCGCCTTCGCTGATACTGACTTATGATAGTCGTAGAAAGAAGAGCCCCCGTACTTGATGTATAGATCCACCACCTTGTGAAGGTAGAGGTCTAACTTCTGTCTTCTGTAGGGATACACCGTGCAGATGACGTCACGGTATATCCCGAAAGCTATCACGAACTGGGGACTTGAAAGTTTTTTTTTTTTGTTTTTTTTTTTATTAAGCCTGGGATCTCTTGTTTTAAGCACTACTGATATATCCCTGTAATTGTAAGCCTTGTTCTCCAGTATGTCCTGTGAAGCTATAAGCAGAGACACCAGACACACGTCCTTCCCGTCTAGGATTTTTTTCCTGATAGTCTGGGACGGAGTGAGCTGGTGACTCAAAAGGAGCTATAGCTGTGACTGGTGTTGGCGAGGGGAGTATGGGGGGGCATGCTGGTACAGCGGGGACAGCCGGGGTGGAGACTGGGAGGCCCGGGGTATTACCTGGGGAGGCGATGGCACTCTCCACCTTAGATAGCCTGCTATTAAGGGTCTGTAGGTTGGCCAAGATTGCTGCCAGGGTATCTTGGGTGGCCGTGCCAGTGCTTGGTGGCTGTCCTTGAGAGCTAATGCTTGGCCTAGGCTCAGAGGCTTGGTAGGTAAGCAGCCTGTAAAGTTCTGCCTTTCTAGCTGTGGCTGGAAAGGGGATTCCCCTGAGCCTAAGCTCGGCCGTAATTTTAGGAATAGTCCATGCTCTCAAGGACGTGGGAGTTGAAGGGGTGAGAGATTCGCCTGGAGACTCTGGTCTGGTTGGCGTAAATGGTATCTCTTCTGGCAGTTCTTCGATGGGGATTGGTTCTTGGGACATTCTAAAAGAAATGATTTTGTGAATGAGATATTAGAAGGGGAGTAAGGAAACGTGGGGGGGAATAGAGGGATGGTATTTATTGGAAGAACTGGAATGTAATGCTAGTGCCGAAGTGAAAAACTTATCTGTGGGATTTTTGGTAGGTGAGGCCCTGCTAATGCCAAGTGGCGGTGAGAGGCTCTACCTATGATTTGGCTTAGGAAATTGAGGCCACAGACGTGGTGGCAGGGTGTTGGCCTCTCGACCGTAAAGAGAATTCAAAACGTGTGGCCGTGACAGGTGAGGCCCTGACTAAAGCCCTGTAGTAGGGCAGGCGAGGCGTATAACTATGATTTGGTCGTGGGGCTGTACCTTCGTGTTGAGGTGGGAGATGGCCTCGCGAGACCAGATTTCCTAATAGGGTGAGCTAAGGCGGTAGCCTAGACCCAGTAGCCAGTTCAATTGTATACTTAAGGTTGACTGGGAAATTCTGGTGTAATGTGTGGATACTAACCTTGAAAGGTTGTAAATAACTGGAACCTTCTAGTATTTTTTTTTTTTTTTTTTAATGTGGCGAGTCTTGTCTGCTGCTGTTCTTAAAGAAGAAGCCTGAGGATTAAGACAGATGTTTATGTATTTAAGCATATCGTGGTGGCGTATGGTTTGTAGTGAGGGTTGGCTGTTAGGAGCGCAACGTGAGATCCTGAATTGAGGGATCTGAAAGGTTTAGTATAGGATTGGGATGAGTTTGCGTTAGAGAGGCTGATTGAGGCCTTGGGGTAGTGATTGCCGTACGTGAGTAAGGACGTAAGTACCTGATGGTATGCCTGAGTACCGTCAGGTAGGTTGGATGTTTTCCTTGGCTTGATGGCAGTATGACCGTAGGCCTGGGTAGAGAAATTGTAAAGAATTAACATACCGTGGGCGTAAGACCGTGAGTCAGTCGTAATGAGACCGAGACCGCGTAAGGTCTTGTATAGAAAGGTCTTGAAAGAGTGGGGAATTATACCTTGAATGAAGTACGAAACTTGTGATGAGCGTAACTGGTTTAATGTGTAGAAACCGGTGGAGGCCTAGAATACTACTGGAGCTAAGGATTAACCAATGAATATTTATATAGTTAATGACAGATGTGACCGTATGTAATAAATACCAACATGTCTTGCTGTGACAAGTCTAGATAGCTTAAAGGACCACTCTAGGCACCCAGACCACTTCAGCTTAATGAAGTGGTCTGGGTGCCAGGTCCAGCTAGGGTTAACCCATTTTTTAATAAACATAGCAGTTTCAAAGAAACTGCTGTTTATTAATGGGTTAAGCCTTCCCCCTAATCCTCTAGTGGCTGTCTCACTGACCGCCACTAGAGGCGCTTGCGTGCTTCTCACTGTGATTTTCACAGTGAGAGCACGCCAGCGTCCATAGGAAAGCATTGTAAATGCTTTCCTATGCGACCGCTGAATCTTGCATTCAGCGGCGAGAGGAGGAGGAGAGAAGGAGGAGAGCTCTCCGCCCAGCGCTGGAAAAAGGTACGTTTTAACCCCTTTCCCCTTTCCAGAGCCGGGCGGGAGGGGGACCCTGAGGGTGGGGGCACCCTCAGGGCACTATAGTGCCAGGAAAACGAGTAGGTTTTCCTGGCACTATAGTGGTCCTTTAATTGTATTTGAGGCCTAGACCTGGATGAAACCAAAGTGAGAAAAATATTATACCTGTTCCTGTAATAAAAAACTTGAAATAGCAACTTTTGAGCAGGAATGCAAGAAACCGATGCAATCTGTAAAGCCAAAGACATGTGACAGAGGCAAGAATAAATGACTGCGTGATTCTAAGGAGAATATGTAGTACAGATGTGGATTTAACGCAATTACCCTAGAAGATCGTGTTTAATAATTAATATCTGTATGTAGGGTTTGAATAGGGTTGGTGTATAGTCAGAAAAACATGTTCTTTATATTGGTAACATTAGAAGTCTATAAGAATTAATAAAATGAATATTAAAACGTGGTTACTATTTAATTAGGTGTAGGAAAAAAGAACCGTATCTTATAAATTGTTGAGATTTTAAATGTTTTAGATATATCAAACTGGCCAACACAGTTTAAGAAAGACTGGTAGTTAGACCGGATTGAATAACCAATACTGACATGTAGGTATCAGCAGTTAACTGACCGAACAGGGAATATGCGTTTACATTTAAAATTCATGAATTTAATTTACACAAATTTACTTAGCATGGTTTAAAAGAATTAACCGTAATAGGGATTTGTACCGTGCGTTCGTTTAAACCGTAAGACTAGATCAGTACTGAATGAGAAAATAGCGAGGGGTGAATAGGATTATCATCTAACGTTAAGGATGCACGAACGGGTAAGTACGAGGTTCGTGCGTATGACCGAACAGTAACAGAAATACAACGATTAATATGAGCGTTTATACTTATACATAGTTAGGCAGTTTTTCCGTACGAATACGTGAACGATGCGTAAGTGTAACGGGCGTTTGTCCGTTTTGGCGCGAACGCTGAATACGTTAACCGAGCATGGATATGTTTAAAGAAGATAGAGGGAGCCTACCCCTACATTTTTAGGCCCGAACGGAGGGAAATAGCAGAGCGCTATTTCCCTCACTTAGCTTACGTGAGCTGGCCAGTCTCGTGACCGGAAGCCAGGTACCGCGACCGGGAGGAAAACCGCGCTGGGGCCTCAGAACGGACGGAGGATTGCTCTGGACCTCTTGCTGCAGGAGACTGAAGCTGTTCTGGCGGGAAGCTCGGACCGGAAGTGCTGGTTGCTATGGGGATAGACAATCAGCTGAACGGCAGAGGTGAGTAGGGGCTGGGAGTTTAAGTAGGGGACTTACTCCTCCTACAAATTCAGGCCTAATGGCCTTTCTAAAATATATATATATTAATTAGGAAGGAAATATATTTATTTCTCAAAACTCTCTACAATAGCCCAACAATATGCGTTTTGTCCGATAAAGTTCAGACTTCCTCAGGGGTAAAAATAAATGTCCAGTCTCTTGTACCGTAATCAATTTAGATGACAATCTAAATAATCAATTTGAGAATCGATTTTAAATAACCCATTTGAAAAAAGTTAATTTAAAGAATCAATTTAAAGGGACACTATAGTCACCTGAACAACTTTAGCTTAATGAAGCAGTTTTGGTGTATAGAACATGCCCCTGCAGCCTCACTGATCAATCCTCTGCCATTTAGGAGTTAAATCCCTTTGTTTATGAACCCTAGTCACACCTCCCTGCATGTGACTTGCACAGCCTTCCATAAACACTTCCTGTAAAGAGAGCCCTATTTAGGCTTTCTTTATTGCAAGTTCTGTTTAATTAAGATTGTCTTATCCCCTGCTATGTTAATAGCTTGCTAGACCCTGCAAGAGCCTCCTGTATGTGATTAAAGTTCAATTTAGAGATTGAGATACAATTATTTAAGGTAAATTACATCTGTTTGAAAGTGAAACCCAGTTTTTTTTGTTTTTGTTTTTTCATGCAAGCTCTGTCAATCATAGCCAGGGGAGGTGTGGCTAGGGCTGCATAAACAGAAACAAAGTGATTTAACTCCTAAATGACAGTGAATTGAGCAGTGAAATTGCAGGGGAATGATCTATACACTAAAACTGCTTTATTTAGCTAAAGTAATTTAGGTGACTATAGTGTTCCTTTAAAAAAACACGAAGTCAAAATCTCCATTCAATCCCCTTGGTTGCATAATCTTTAATCTGTGAATCCAAAAGCCTACTCTTTCTTAATTTTAACCTCAAATCCCCTCCCCTTCATTTAATTGCACTTGTTCGATAGCAATAAAATTTAGTTGGTTCTTAAAAAATGGGCATGGCTTGCAGTGCATAGGGACAAAATGTGTGATATTTTTCCATATATTGTTAGTGTTCTAGACATCTCAATTTGGCCTTTCTCCCGGTCCTCCCCACATACTGTGCCCCGCATCAACAAGTGATCAGGTACACATGTGTGGAGGAATAAGAGATCTAGCTCTTAATTTTGAAAACCTCAGACATTTGGGTACTCTTAAAATCCTTATGTCCACATGCTTTGCAGTTCCACATGTATGGAAACTGATGTTGCACTTATCCCTACCCTCTTTCTTCCGAAAAGTGCCTGGGACTAGAATGTTTTTAAAGTTATTTCCTTTTTTAAAATAAGAATTTTTGTTCTTACGATGTCATCTTCTAAAAGAAGTGACCAATGTTTTTTAATAATACGTTGACTATCAAAGGCTTTAGAATTACCGTATATACTCGAGTATAAGCCGACCCGAATATAAGCCGAGGCCCCTAATTTTACCCCAAAAAACTGGGAAAACGTATTGACTCGAGTATAAGACTAGGGTGGGAAATGCAGCAGCTATTGGTAAATTTCTAAATAAAATTAGATCCTAAAAAAATTATATTAATTGAATATTTATTTACAGTGTGTATATGATGAATGCAGTGTGTGTATGAATGTGTGAGTGCAGTGTGTGTGTGTGTGTTATGCAGTGTGTGTTTTGTGTTGCAGAGCCTTGGTGGGGGGTGGGCATTTTTATAAAAAAAAAAAAATTATTTTAATTTTTTTTTGTTATATTATTTTTATTATTATTTATATGTATATATTTTGTTTTATTAATATTTTGTTATTTTATTATTACTATTTATATTTGTACATTATTAACTTATTTATTTTGTTGTCCCCCCTCCCTGCTTGATACATGGCAGGGAGGGGGGCTCTCCTTCCCTGGTGGTCCAGTGGCATTGGCAGTTCAGTGGGGGGGAGGAGGGGGGCTGGCAGAGCTGTTAGTTACCTCTCCTGCAGCTCCTGCCAGCTCTCTCCTCCTCCGCGCCGGTCCGTGCAGCTCCTCTGTCAGCTCACACTGTAAGTCTCGCGAGAGCCGCACTATGACCCCGCGGCTCTCGCGAGACTTACACTGGGAGCTGACCGAGGTGCTGACCGGACCGGCGCAGAGGAGGAGAGAGCCGACAGGAGCTGCAGGAGAGGTAAGTAACAGCTCTGCCAGCCCCCAGTCTGTATTATGGCAATGTAAATTGCCATTATATAGACACTGACTCGAGTATAAGCCGAGTTGGGGTTTTTCAGCACAAAAAATGTGCTGAAAAACTCTGCTTATACTCGAGTATATACGGTATATTGGGTATTGAAGCATATTCGAAATTAGATTTTTCTTTTGTGTATTTATGATTCTGAAGTAATTCTCCTCTATCTTTTTGTCCTATTTTATCAGTTTCATTATTTAAAAACTCCTTAGAATACCCCTTTTTCCAGAAATCTCTTTCTGTGCAATTCCTCCGAATTCGAGTAAATTGACTCCTTGGAACATTAGATAAACACTTTGGGTGACTTCCGCTATTGATAGCTATTTGTGTCGGTTCCCTTAAAGTCTTAGTCTTAATTTGCAAGTTTTCTATATAAAGGGTAAGGTCTAAGAAGTCAATTAGATTTTTTTTTTTTTTTTTTTTTTTAAATTGGGGGTAAAATTAAGAGGTAAACTAATTGATAGAGGTGATAAAATTGTGTGAAACTTTTTCCGATCCTTGCCAAATAATTCAAATATCGTCAATGTACCTCTTCCAGAGCACCAAGTTTGCGCCAAAAGGATTGTTACACCATATGGTAGATCTTGGCGCAAACTTGGTGCCCATGGCTTTACCCTTGATCTGTAAGTAAAACTTATTAAAACAGAAAAAAAAATGTGTTTAAATTAAATTGATTTCAATACAAACTCTCCAAAATTAGGGTTAATCTCATTGTCTTTCTAAATTAGATCTAACTGCTTGTTTACCTTTGTGTTCTACAATTGTATAAAGGGAGGTGACTTCTAGAGTTACCCACTTTAAATTGTCTTGCCATTCTAGATCCGTTAAAACTTTTCATAAGGTGCTTAGTATCCTTTAAATAAGAATTGGCCTTTTGAGCATATTTTTGTAAAAGGAAATCCATAAATTCCGAAAGTTTAGAAGTTTAAAAAATTTTGTGCCACTTCTAATCTGTCTGCCTGGTGGTTTTTTCTTATGAACTTTCGGTAAAAAATAAAAAGTGGGTATTCTTGGTGACTCTAGGAACAAAAATCTAAACTTTACCACCAATCAGGTAGTCTTCCTTAGCTTTTTCTAATAGTCGTCCCTCCGTTTTTTGATTAAAGAATCTCTTTAGGCATAATTTTCTTATACATTTTTGGGTATCTATATAGAGTTGAAAAGAATTGGGTGGTTCAATGGGAGCCAACTTAAGACCTTTATGTAGAAGTAGAATCTCTTGTAATGTGCCAACTTTAAAATTGATGTAAAATAAGATAACTGTCCAGATGGAGTGGAAAGTTGGTCATGAACGTGGACTTCCTGGAGGGTAACAACCCGTTGAATGAATTAGTCACAAACTCACAACAAATCTCAACTAGTATAGAAAAGCCCCCATACAGGCTTAAAAAATACAGTAGGAAGTGAGGATACTAGATCCTAAACTTACCAGGAAATAACTTGTGAGAGAGCTATGATCTAAAAACTCGTAGTTTGGCTAAAGGGATATCCAGGAAAGTGCTACCCTCAATGTAAAAGGGTTGCTAAACAGTAAACTGATAAAATTAAAAAATCTAAAAGTAGTAGATAATAAAATGATGGATCAGAAGTATCCAGAAAAAGTGCTGCCCCTAGTTATAAAGGAGGGGCACGGTTGCCTAAGTAGTGAACTGATAAAAATCAAAAATGTACAGAAGAGTAGATAATAAAATATACATAAAATGCTATAGCGAATGTCACTCAAAAATAATATATAAGGGGGCGTGACCGGCAGCGATACTGAGTGGATGTCTTCTCACGGAGCTCCGCTCAGACCCAAAAAAACACGGTAAAAACCACGAATATCATGGCGATTTCACCCGAGAGACAGACACCCCTGAAGCCGAGAGAATGGGGATGAAAAATAAGAGGAACCAAAGTCCAGCCAAGCCTCAACAGCCAGACTAGCTTTCGAGAGGCCTGTGATCCCACAGAGACCTAAGATGGCGCCTGAGGCCTGCTGCACACACGAGGCATCTGAAGACTCCCTTGAAGATGAAGACTCATTACCTTCTCCTCGATCAGATGCCAGATCTTACACACTGGAGTCTGAAGAAGACGAGGCTCCTGCCACGAAAGGCAACATAAAGAGGCTCTTGGTGGAGCTAAGGCAGGTCTGGAGGGACGACCTCCAGAACGTTCAGACAGAGGTGGAGCTTACCTCACAGTGATGCACAGTCACCACAATGGAGGTCAGACACAGGCGGAAAAGCCAGCGCCTCAGAAGTGTCCCCAAAACGGTCGACAACACACAGCTTCTAACCTACATTCACACACTCATAACAGCCATGGGCATTACAGACAGCCCCGACACACCTCAGATCACTTTAGTATTTAGAGTACAGAAGTCTGCGGCAGCACCCAGAGACTTCATTGTGCTGACCCGGGACATCTCTGTGAGATGTCTGCCATAATGACAAGATCCAGAGAACTGGGGACGATACCGATCGAGGGCCACAGGATAGCTATATACCCGGATACACCATTCTCTCTCCTCACGGAAAAGAGACAACTGGCACCTATAGCCAGGACATTAAGAGACGCCAATATTCGGTACTGCTGGGGAATGGAGGGGTCCCTCCTAACCGAAATTGGGGGTGAGAGCCGCTCCCTAACATCGGAGTATGACCCGGAGCTCTATCTACAAATGGCCGGCCTGACAGTTTGTACTATTACCATATAGGTAAATTTATATTTTACCTTCACACTGTCTTATCTTTTTTTTTTTAAATGTATTTATTTTTATATTTTGTGTAGCTATACCTGATATTTAACAGCTATTTGTGAGGTCTGAAAATTAGAATTAAATTCCGAAGTTGAAATTGAAAGCCAGAATGAGCTAGTTATCAGAAATCTCTCCTAATGGGGGTTTACCCTTCAAATAAAAATCCACAAAATAAACTGGAGTGCTAACTAACAAGACAAACCTCTAGAACACTAGTTAAAACGTCTCCTATTTTACAAATTTCATTAACTCAAAAGAACCACTAGTGAAAGAGGAAATTGAATATGAATAATATTGATCTAGTGGGGCATCGCCTGAATGGTTATGGAAAAGGCCTGGTGTCAAACAACCTCCTACTAAATGGATGGATATAATAAACGCTAAATGCAGAAAAGGCAAATCTCAATATAGATGAAATACCCAGAATGCTCTGAAATTTATAATAAAAGGGGATATGACCTAAACAGAATTTTCTATTTTTAACACGCCAGCTCTTGCTTACTTTTTAAATTCAGAAGTTCAGTTTTTGTAGAAGCTCATCATATTTAAAGGGACACTATAGTCACCAAATCAACTTTATCGTAAGAAGCAGTTATGGTATATAGATCATGCCCTCGCAATTTCACTGCTCACTTCTCGGCCATTTAGGAGTTAAATCACTTTGTTTATACTCATACACCAAGAGCTGACTGGTGGTTCGTCCAGCAGGAGCTGCCCGGTGACATCGTGGAGATAGTGGTCGCAAATCCTGGAGCCAGAGAGACACAGTGGAAGCTGCCAGACTCCCTACTTGTGACTCCAAACGCTTGTATTCTGGGAGATTATCTCTGGCAAGCAGATGAGGCCCACATGGGCACCCTGTGGTCTAACACTAGCCCCTTCAAACTTGTTACAGCGGGAGCCTGCCTTCGGAGGGCATAGGATGAGCTGCACTGTCCTACACTCACTTCACAGCAGGGCCCTCAAGTCTTACTACCTTGTGTTCTGGACTTCCAGAGCAGGGCTTTCCTCGGCCCCTCTGTGGCATGTGACCGCCTAGTCAGGGATTTTGTTTATGCCTTAGCTTTCCAGTTCCTGTGAGCATCAGCGGTGGTTTCATTTTACCTCAACTTGATTTGAAGTAATGTCATGACTCCTTGTTTAATATTACACTACTTTACGCTAGTTTTCTTTACTTTCCCTAATTTGTGCCTTAACCTTCTAGTCTCTAAAGAGGGCCTCATGGGGATACTGCTCTCCTGATAACTTTAGCACTCTATTACTCGTGGGCATTGTACCCTAAATGTATCAGTTAATGCATCCAGTGCTTGTACAACGCATTCCACCAGGATAATTACTTGGATACCCAAAGTCAGAGGCAGTCTAGCGGGACAAAGTAAGTGATATACCAAGGGGGTAATTATCTACCTGCCTAACACCCACTACCCGCCCTCAAAAACCCATGAAAAATAAATGTACTGATCACAGTATAGGCAGTTGCGATCAGTACTGAAAGGGTTATTTTTATTTTTTTGTTATATAAAAATAACCCTAAAAAAAGTCAGCCTGATCAGAGAGCCTTCTGATCAGTACAGTACAGTGATCATGGTAGAAGGGAAGGGGTTAAGGGAGATTTGGGTTGCTGCAACTGACACAAAGGGTAAAAGAAAACTTACAAAAAAAAATTTGACCCAAAAGGTATTAAAAGTATTAACTTTTTTCTTCTCTGGAGCTGCAATAGCAACGATCTCTCTGCCTCTCTCTCAGATCGAAGTGAGGAGAGGGACAAAGACCATGTGTCAGCCAGTGATTTGAGATCATTGGCTGACACATGGTAACAGTGATCACAGTGACTGGCTGTCACTGTGATCACATGCTGCAGAGCGCGGTAATTGGCCACAGGGGGAGTGCCTGGGTGGTACAGGCATGCCCCCCACCGTGATCTGCAGGGGGCTAATGGCGGCTGTTACGTGTGTCAGCCAATAGGTCAGACTGCAGATCGCGGTCACTGACCACAGGGGGGATTGCCTGGGTGGCCAGGTATGTCACCAGACCGCTATCTGCTAGGGGAGAATACTGCGGCCACGTGTGTCAGCTAATTTTAAATCGGCTGACACATAGTAAATACTGATCGCAGTGACAGCCTGTCTGCGATCTGCAGCGGGTGAATGGCGCCGGCCACATGGGCGGCAAGAACGGCTAGGACATTCTATGCCACCCGCCGGCGTTTAGAGCCAGCCCCTTATGGACAGCATAGAACGCCCACCGTCCTTAAGGGATTAATTTAGAGAGCATGAGAACTTTTATAGTAAGTAAACATCTGAAACTAAACTTTTTTTTTTTTTTTTTTTTCATGCAGGCTGTGTCAGTCAGAGCCAGGGGAGGGGTGGTTAGGGCTGTATAAACAAATAGGTATGATCTATACACCAAAACTGCTTCATTAAGCTAAAGTTGATATGGTGGCTATAGTGTCAATTTGAAGCATAAGGAAAACAAAAAAGTGAAATTCAGAAATCTTTTATATTGTCAAAAAGAATATTCATTCCGCAGTCTTCTGAAATTAAAATGTATTTAGATTTTTATTTATTTTTTGATTATTTTAATAAATATGGTCAACATTACCAAAATTATTGTTGTGATTTTTATTTTTTACAATCCATTTATTTTAATTTTTTTTAAACTGTGAAAGAAAACCTCTAATGGTAAGTGTAATTTAATTTTTTTTTACTTAATTGTTTTTGTAAGGCATTTTGTTTTAATGGCCCCCTGTTTTATTTTTTGGGGTGTGGTTAAACTTATTTAGAGCCCCCCAACTGCTGCCATTGGGTGGGCAGCCACTGATTGCTCGTAGTTTATCAGACATGACCTCATGACCTTGTACTAATGTAGAGCTCAATATGACCCCCATCGGCTTTCTAAGTTTATCACTTTTTAAAGTGAAGACTGTTAGGCAAACACTGGCCAGCTGTCACTTGCGCCTCTCACTACAATGGTGTCTGATTTCGTTTTCACCAAATTGCCGAAAATATAAAGCCCCAAACAAAATCTTCAACTCTGGAAAATTTTGCTCTTAAGAACTGAAATATCTTGCACTTCACCATTCCAGTGTTTACTTCCTAATTAGTTCCTAATGCCACCGTGGCAAAAGTGACCTCGCCACTGGTTTTTGGAGGGGCCTGTTTGCCAGCCTCTTGCCCCAGGACTATGGCCCCTGGGGGTATTTTTTTTTTTTTTTGTAAACCTGATTTTATTTTTCATGCGTAAACATACAAACTAGAGATTTGTAGATCTCTGAAGGAATAGGAGTTTTACAAACAATTGTATGGTGCATCCGAGAACTGTTATAAGGGGATAAATACAGTCATCTGAGCTCTCAGGCCCACCGTAGCGACGGATACACAGGTCCCTTGTGGTATTGCCATTTTTGAGTGTGATTTTTGCATTTACTTTATATATGTATAACAAATGAATAGTGAGTATTTCTAGTTTCATTAACCATAATGAGTTCCATAAACATATTTCGTTTATACAATTGGAAAGTTTCAAACTGTATGCAAGCTTAGTAGATCGTAGGCTTTAAAAAGTGCACAAGCTCTAAACACACATAAAATACAAGATAATATAAAAAAGGTGCGCTATACCGTTCAAATCTTAGTGTACAGTATCACATAAATGCACAAAAAAAAAAAAAAACTTGTGAAAATTACACTATGTGCAAAAATTTGCAAGTGAAATACCGTGAGAAAATAAAAAGTAACTTACAGCATAAAATATCACTTAGTTACTCCAAATGGGATGTAGAAATATGGTACATATGAAAAGAAAAATATAGCATAATACTGTATAAAACTTAATACAGAGACCAAGGTAATGGGAATGTAACTCACAAGGAAAGAGCGGTGGAAGCCTGTTCTAACTTATCCAGCTTGTAGCCCACAACACAGGACTGAGTGATCGTAAATGCAGCAGGAAAACTAAAGATTATGAGGAATTGACAAAACTCTCAAAAGAAAATTTAAATAAATTTGAAGATCAGGTAAAACAATCTAAATATAAAAAATACAAAAGGGATATGGATGATTACAAATATAAGAAGGTCAGAAACTGCCATCAAAAATAGCACACCAATCGAGAAAATAGTGCTTATGAAGATAAAACAATTTTAAACATAAATACAAACAAGATACATATAGTCAGAGGAGAATAGACCGCTCTGACACTCCTAAATAGGATACTCCTAAATGAGAACTCCAGAGGACAGAAAGACTAATGAATGGAACAGCGTTGAACCTTGTAATACGACATATAACAGACCAGAGAGTAACAGAAGCCCTCAACAAAGGGATAGAAGTCCCCAGTATAGAAATAGGGATCTGGTACTATCAAATAGGTCTGATGTTTTATCACAAGATCAATCAGACCCTAGACAAAGCAATGATATTATTTTTTTTTTTAAATGTTATAGGGAAAACAAGGGGAAAGGTTTCTTTCTCACCCCTAAAAAGGAGGAGGGACAGAGAGGATGTAGAGGAGGAATTAGGTCACAACAACGGGAAAAAATGAAGAATGATCAATTGGAGGGAGTAATCAATTTATCTAATTTTGTGTCAAATAATGATGAAATTAGAATTTTAAACAAAGGTCTTAAATTTGCCCCCAGTAAGAATTTTAACTTCTTTTCTGCGTACATAGACATACTTAAATAATCAAACACTTACTCTAAAAAGGTTTTTTGAAATTAATAAGTACACTGATACAAGAAAAAGTGATAACCAAACTGCTTTAAAAAACAAATCTAATTTTTATCCGAGAAATTATAGAACGAGTGCCAAAGAGATTTTTGAGAAATCTGTGATTGAGGATTTTGACAAATGAGGGAACTCTAATCAGAAACGTAATTTTAATAATTTTTTAATGAACAGAAAGCCTTACAGAGTTTAAGAAATAATATAGAGATAAGCCAGCCGACAAGGGGGTGGGGAGTAGTATTGTGATTCAGAATACCACTATCTATCTAAAAGAGTGCTACCAACAACTAGAAGATGAAAGGATATATAAGGTTTTAGATAAAGATCCTATTATAGATATGAAATCTTCCTTAGAAATTCTTTTAAAAAGAGGTAGAGATGAAGACATTTTAAATGAAAATGAATATAAGTTTTTACAGGTAGAGTTTCCGAGAGTGCCGGTCTTTTATACCCTGCCAAAGGTACATAAACATTTGGCAAATCCTCCCGGTAGGCCAATTGTGTCCGGCATCGGATCTATCTCTAACTTGTCCAAATATGTGGATGTCTAGTTACAGAATTTAGTTAAAGGAATGCCATCCTATATTAAGGACACCACAGATGTAATAAAAATTATAAAGAGTATTAAGTGGGAAGAAGGGTATTTCCTAGTTACTTCAGACATAGCGGCACTCTATACTTCTATCACCCATGAGAAGGGCTGCAATACAATTCAGGATATTTCAGAAAAATCTGGTATTTTTAGTGCTTTTTTTAATAGATCGTATTAGATGGATTTTAGAGGACAATTATTTTGTTTTTAATTCTACATTTTATTTGCAATTACAAGGCACTGCTATGGGGACCAGGTTCGCCCCCAGTTATGCCAATTTATGTCAGGTTGGGAGACTGAGGTTACCTACAACAGCCGGGAATGGGGGTCGAACCTGGTCACCTACCATAGATATATTGATATCAATATTTATTTATTTATTTTTTTTAATATATGGAAAGGCTCCCAAACAGATTTAGAATTTTTTTAGAACGTATTAATCATAATGAATGGGGTCTAGAGTTCAGCAGCCAGTTTAGTAAATGCAATATAAATTTTCTAGATTTGGACATCTATGTTGATGAGAGCACTTTAAAAACAAAAAAAAAAAATTTAAAAGTAGATGCGAACAGCTATGTTTTATACAATAGTGGTCACGAAGAGTCAAATTTACAAATTCTATAAGCCAAATTTTAATTTGCCTAAAAAGATATCTTATCTTATTTCAGAGCAAATCAACACACATAGATAAAAACAGCGGTATGTT
>OW240918.1:157476310-157511902 GCA_933207985.1 Pelobates cultripes
GAGAGACCACTAAGGGAAAGATGGGTGGGCCACTAAAGGACAGATGAGGGGGGAGGAGAGACCACTAGGGTAAAGATGAGGGAGGGGAAGAACTCTAAGGGACAGGGGAAGGGAGAGCACCATGGGAATGGGGGGCAAGGAAGAGCACTAACAGTCAGGGTGAGCATTAAGGGTCAGGGGAGAGCACTAAGGGACGGGGGACTGGGGAGAGCACTAATGGATAGGAAGGGAGATCACTAAGGGATAGGAGGGGAGGGGAGAGTTCTAATGGACAGGGGGAAGTGAAAGAGATCATTTAGGGGTGGGGGGAGTGTAAGACACACAGAGAGGCTGAGAAAGGAATGAAAGAGAAGCACAGAAGGGCTGGTAGGGGAGACAGAGACACACAGAGGAGCTCAGGAGAGAAATACACAGAGGGGAAGGATGTAAGAGACATACAAAGAGTGGGGGATAAGAGACACACAAGGGGCTTGTAAGAGATGCACTAAAAGGGGTGTAAAACACAAAACTTAAAGAAAAAATATACAAAATAAATCTAATAATAAAAATAAAGAGCTGCTCCCCTCTCAGCCCCTATCCTACGCCACAAACCCTCTCATTCAAATTACACACATACACAATGCATCCTTACACATACACAAAAAACATACAGTGCATCCCTTCTCACACACAGATACACCGAAACATACAATACATCCTACACTCACATAGAAACACACCATGATTCCTGGGCCAGATTAAGAGCCCAGTGGGCCTGGTGCTGACAATTATGATGGGCCTAATTACAAAATCTTACTGACCAAAATCACTAAAACAGTTCTACCTCCCAAGCGTCATGTATCTGATGGAGTTGGTGCTGGAGGGAAACTCATAGGATGCAGCTATGAGAAAACACATACCCTATGCTAATCTCACGCTTTCATCTTTTAAGTAAACCCATACCCCCTAACAGCAGTGTCCAGTAAAGCAGGAAGTCTATGGACGGGGTAAAAGGGTGGGCCACTGACACAAATCACATAACCAGAACTGCGAAAAGGGGCAAACATACACAAAAATGGGGGCATGTCTGTGTCCCCATGTATCCCAGTGTCCCTATGTCACTAGGGGACACTGGGACTCTTGGGGACACTGGGAGACATGGAGACACTGTGTGACTTTGAGACATAAGGGGACACTGGGAGACATGGGGCACTGAGACACTGTGATACAGAGGGGACACTGTAGACTTGGGTACAGGTCAAAATGTTGCGGTGTCCAATAAACCTGCTTAATATACTACAGTGAGTGCCTGCGATTTTGTTCTTTTATACTAGGGGACACAGACACTTGGGGGCACTGTAAGACATGGGGACACTGGGAGACTAGGGGATTCTGAGAGACTAGTGGATACTGAGACACTAAGGACACTGAGAGATACCAGGGACACTGGGAGACATGGAGCACTGAGACACTCTGATACATAGGGGACACTGAAGACTTGGGTACAGGTCGAAACGTTGCGGTGTCCAATAAACCTGCTTTAATCTATCACAGTGAGTGCCTGAGATTTTTTTTTCTTTTATACTAGGGACACTGAGACACTCTGAGATATGGGGACGCTGGGAGACATTGGGACACTGAGACACTGGGAGACTAGGGGACTTTGAGAGTCTAGGAAACACTGAGACACTAGCACACTACAGACATTGAGAGACACCAGGGACACTGGGGGACATTGGGATACTGAGATACTAGGGACACTGGGAGTGCCCCATGTCTCCCTGTGTCCCCATGTCTGTCAGTGTCCCCTAGTGTCTCAGTGTCCCCATGTCGCGTATCCCTAGGTCTCCCAGTGTCCCTTAGAGTCTGTGTCCCCATGTCTAAAGTGTTTCGATGTCACTAGGACACTAAGGCACTAAGGTCACCAGGGACACTGAGACACTAGGGACACTGGCTGGGAGACATGGGGACACAGAGACTAGGGGCCACTGTGTCCCTAGTGTCTCAGGGTCCCTATGTCTCCCAGTGTCCCCAAGTCTCTCACCGACCCCATGTCTTGCAGGCTAGGAACTGCTGTCTGGACTCTCTGTGCAGAGCTGCTCCCCCGCGGATCAGTGTGTAGAGAGAGGAAGGGAGGGAGATGCTGTAACTTCTTATCCCTGCCTCTCTCCACACAAACAACCCCTACTGGCTGGCGCTGGTATTGCAGAATTAATCTCTGTTTATACAGAGACAGATATTTGTATTGCCGGTATTACTGCAATAGCGGCACCGGCTAGGCATCCTCAAATACCTGAGAAATACTTCTGAGAAATACCTGGCAACCATAAGAAATACCTGAGAAATACCTGGCAACCCTAAGAGTAGTCTGGGCCTGGGCCTGGGCCTGGGCCTGGAGCTGCAGCTCTATCAGCCCCTATGTTAATCCGGCCCTGCATGCTTCCCTTACACACACACACACACACACACACACAATGCATACTTCACAAACACACACACATAATGCAGCCATTGCACACATATACAGAAGCACACAATGCATCCCTTACACACACACACACACACACTGCTTCTCTTAATGCATCTCTTACACACACTCAATGCACCCCTTACAGACCGACACATTGCATTACATTACATACACAGATTCACACAATGCATCCCCCCACCCACACACACACACAAAACCACACAAAGGATTCCTTACACACAAACACACACTGCATCCCCTTGTGTGCAGGTAGTGGTTACCGTGTAGTGATTGCTTTTTCCTGTCCTAATGTGTTTTATACCCCACATCCTATAGACTGAAAGCTCATTTGAGCAGGGTCCTCTTCAACCTATAGTTGCTGTAAGTTTTCTTGTAATTGTCCTATTTATAGTTAAACCCCCCCTCCCCCCCATAATATTGTAAAGCGATACGGAATCTGTTGGCGCTATATAAATGGCAATAATAATAGTGTGACCAACCTTCTTTACCATCCATTCTCCCCCCAGTAAAACCTGAGACATATTTGGGGTATAAAACAGGCCACAACTTTATTTATAATTTAACAAATATATTTTACCAATAGATAACCATTTACTAACAATATCAACATGATATACAATTTAACCACAGACTCCTCGGTGCCTGCCCTCCCTCCTCGTCCTAACTACCATTTGGCCTCACCTTCCCATCATGCCAACCTCTAGCCCACCTTTGGCTCA
The DNA here is from genome assembly GCA_933207985.1 of Pelobates cultripes. NCBI lineage: Eukaryota > Metazoa > Chordata > Amphibia > Anura > Pelobatidae > Pelobates > Pelobates cultripes. Next base: position 157,479,500 of record OW240918.1, read on the forward strand.
GTGGGCACGTCCGTTTGTCCAACCATTTACCAGAGGTTAGGGGAGGGATCAGCCCCAACCTTCCTTCTTTCCATCTGTACTCTTGCTCCAACCCGGATTGGCAAGGACCTTACCTGCCACTAGCCCCGTTGCTTTACCCCTAAATAAGCAGACGCGACTCCCCAACCACGCCACATCCTGCTCTTAAACGTCCTGTAACCATTAAGCGCACCAAGTCTCACTTGATTATATGCCCCAGGCCCCATACTGACATTGCACCCAAATCGTTACCCCCAAAGTGTATCACCAAAACGTCCGGGACACCCAACAGACTCGCAAGCTGAACTACTCCCGGAAGCAGCTTTCCCCATTTCATGCCCCGAGTCCCAAACCATGTGACGTCCGCCAACTCTGTAGACAGGCCGAGACGAGTCCCACCAGGTCGAAACCCCCGCACAGAGATGGACCCAATAGACATAGGAATGCCCGAATAAACCAGACCCGTCTGCTGGACTCAGTGGAGAAAGAACAGGGAAAAACGCAATCAGCCCGGTCAGGCGCACATAAGACCTCCTAGACTCCCATCTACCATTCCTCAGGATAGCCTGCTCAGGGGGACTGAGCCAAAACCACCACTTTCCCGTTCCAAAGGCCACCCACTCACCCCATGCCTTAGCATACCAAGCCCAAGTGGCAGCTGACACTGATGACCAGATCCAAGCCCTCACTTGTTCAGGCCAAGGTACCACAGTTCTGCCGGGCAGGAAGAACCCTCCGTGTCCGGTGCGGCTGCCCAAAACGCCTGCCACTGTGAACGAGAAAGATTATCCGCTGTTATGTTCTTAAAACCCGAGATGTGCACAGCTCTACACGTAACATTCAAAGACAAGCAGCGCAAACCCAAATGCCTCAAAAGTCACACCACTGGAGGGGAGGAAGCTGTCAAGTTGTAAAGGGCAAAGACCACCCCCAGGTTATCACAGTGGGACACAACCCTCAATCCCGTAGAGAGGAACCCCATAGATGAACTGCCACCATAATTGGAACAGCTCTAGGAATGCCAGGTTCCTAGTCAAACACGCCAAATGCCAGGACTCCGGCCACGACTCCGCACACCACTGTGTTACCCAGGATGGCCCCAAACCCCACTGACCCCGCCGCATCAGTGAACAGATGGAGGTCGGAATGCCAGTAGGACCTGCCATTATACCCGTTGAGGAAAACACTCCACACCGCCAAATCCTCTCGCAGTGCTCGGGTAAGGCTCACAAAGTGGTGCGGCCTCACGACCCAAGACATTGCCGCCACCAAACGCCTGTTTAAGACCCTGCCCATGATCCGACACGCAAAGTTCAATTTACCCAGAAGTGACTTGCCACAACTACATTTTTCAGAGGCCCCATGCAGCCTCAACCGCCACACATAGATCTCTCACCTTCTCCGCAGGTAAGCGGCACTCCCCCACAATTGAATCTCTCTCGATCAGTCTTGTCCGGAGCCAGCGGGACCCCAAACGAACATGCCACATCAGCTACCATCTGAAAGAGCTGCGCACACATTGGAGAATGGGCAGGACCGACGCACAGAAAATCGTCAAGGTAATGAATGATGGAATCGCAACCGTACTCCTCCCTCACCACCCACTCCATAAATGAGCTAAAGCACTCAAAGTAGAAGTACGAAAGTGCGCACTCCACCAGGAGTCACAGGTCCACATAGTTGCCCCTCAAAATTACAACCCAAGAGGTGATGACACTCCGGGTGAACAGGAAGGAGACAAAACGCCAACTCCATGTCAGTTTTTTCCATCAATGCCCGCGGACCTGCCTCCCGCACCATGTGCACCGCAGCATCAAACGAAGCATAGGACACCGTACACAGCTCCGCTGCAATATCATCATTTACTGAACCCCCATGAGGATACGATAAATGATGAATCAGTCTAAGTTTTTCTGGTTCCTTTTTTGGAACCACACCCAGGGTTGAGATCCTGAGATGTGGAAGAGGAGGCAACCGAAAGGGACACACCATGTGTCCTAGTGCCACTTCTTTAGCCAATTTGTCCCGCATCACCGTAAGGTGATCCCCCACCGATCAAAGGTTCCGACAAGAACAAGGCGCTACCCTGTCTCGATGAGGGATCCAGAACCCCTCACTAAAACCTTCCAGCAGCAACTTTGCCGCCCTTCTTATTTCTATAAAGGTTTAGCCAAGGGCGCATCGCGCCTACGTCCACTGGCGTCCTCGCCCTTAGAGCCCAAGGCCTCTCCCTTCTCCTCAGACTTTCCCCGCTTGAAGAAGTGGGATGGGATCCCCCGCATCCTGATCCATGCTTCAATCTACAACACGCGCCATACTTGCACTGGTTATCATTGTATTGCCAGCAACATCCCATCCTGCGCTGACCAACTGACGCGGAGTGTGATGCCCCTACGCCGGCTCCTCCGAGAAAAGGCGAGAGGCCCCCTTGGTGGGAAGCTGGGCGAGTCATTATCGCCAGCCAGAGCCTAATGTCCATCTGGTCCTACCCCTTTTTCCGATTTCTTAGCATCCTTCTCTGCCGGAGGTAGGTCCTCCAAGGGGAGAAGGGGGAAAAAAATTCCACAAACTCCCCCTTCCAAATTCTTTCCCTTACCTTCGGCTTCAAATGCAGGCCCAGTGGGCCAAACCAACACATGTCCACCGTCCCATGGGCGGCCTGAGCAACCTCACCGCTGGAGGCCAACACAGCAACCACAGGCTAGTCGGTGACCACCACCAGAAGCACAGGTGGAACGACCTGTAACGCAGGAGCCAGGCCTGAAACAGACACCCCCCCGTTTGAGGGAGAAGATACAATGACCCCAGGGGTACCTCTCACCCCTGGCTATCCACAGAAGTGGGCAGCGGCCACGTCGCTTAAGTGTTACGCTCCCAAGCGTCCTAGAACCCCCTCATGCTCCTAACTAAGTTACCCCACTCCAGTAACTCACCTGCACCCGCTCCCCTGCTACCCTCCTCCACCTTGCCCTACGCAGCGGAATACCCACGGACAGTTGCAGGAGTAGTGAGCAGCAGAGAAGCTATGCCCGGACCAACACGCTGAACCGTATCCATGTGAACCGAAACTGCAGGATTGATCGCACCAGCTGAAGTCATTGAAGACTGGAGGAGCAGCTGCTCAGGATGGACCTGTGAAGACAGCAGAGGTAAGTGAGATCCCAACCCACCCACCCCTGCATGGGAAGGCCCAGCCCTGGAGGTGTCAGAGGTCAGAGGTAAGCAGGACCCCCCTTGCTTATAACCTGTGGCCTATTCACCCTCCCAGTGGCCTGGACAGATGCAGTGTACGGAGGTTGTGCTGCCCCTGAATGGGTGAGGAGTCTGGGGAAGATGATCTCGGGAAGTCCTAGAGTGAGTACTCACGGCCGCTTTGCGCCCGGCCCGCGATGCTGGAGAGGCTGGAGCAGTTGGAGCAGGTAGGGGAAGGGACCCACAGTTCGCGGCCGCATGGCGCCCGGTCCACGATGCAGGAGAGGCTGGAGCAGCCCGAGCAGGTAGGGGACCAGACACACAGCTCACGGCACCCGGCCCTAGTGAGCGTGGGAGCTGGGGAGGCTGGAGCACTGCGGGGATGCCGTGACTGCAGGCGGGGGAAACAGCAACCACGGTGGCACCCTGCAGATGCTCCATCTGAGTCTGAAGGAGTCGGCCACCATCCAGGAGGGCCTCAGCCTTGAGGGCAGCAAGGACTGAGTCAATGTCTGTCAGGATTATAGTTGATCCAGCATGCAGAATAGTATCACACCTAGGACTAAGGATAACGTCTAACTGGACTGAACGTACCTGAGAATAGTCAAAATACTTGCTGAGGAAGGCTGAACTTGATGGACGCAAGTCTCTTTTCAGCTATGTAACTATGAGGTCAGGCACACAGAATGAGACATCGATGAGGAAAGCCAGAAATCAAGGATACCAGAAATCAGGGAAGTCAAAACGAAGTCTAAGTCAAATACCAGAAAAACACAAAAACCTAAGGCCAGTCCTCTAATGGTGCTCTAAGGATATAGTCCTCCAGCAGATCTGGAAGATCCTTGGCCGCTGTCTTATCTAATAGAGAAAGCAGTCACCAAGCCGCTGTTTGTCCAGTCTACCTCTGTCACTAGTGTGCGGAATTCTATGGCATAGTCCGCAACGGATCTATTGCCCTGTTTTATCCGCATTAGCGCCTTGGCTGCCTTTTTTCCTTTCCCAAGGGGTTCAAAAGATCTCTTAAACTCTGTTATAAACTCTATGTAGTTGTAGGCTATAGACTTCCCCACTCTCCCATGGGGGATTAGCCCAGGCTAGAGCTTTACCGGATAGCTGATTCATCAAATATCCGATTTTAGCCCTGTCAGATGGGAAAGAATCAGGAGATGCCTCAAAGTGGTAATCTATCTGGTTAATAAAACCTGGAAATCACCACTGAACTAGGCAGAGGGGGTAAGCTTATAGTTGGAGCTCTCTGACCACTGGATACTGCCACAGCGGCATGCTGTGAAGCACTAGTCAATAAAGTCTGGAAGGCCTGGGCAAATTGATCCATACGGCGATCATGTTGTCTTGGCCACCCCCAAGTGTCCTGCCAAAGGGGTTTCATGGGCTAATCTCAGCAGCTCACCCCTGAACTGCCTAGGAACCACTAGCCATCTTTCTCCCTCCCTGGTCCCGTGCATGTTGACAGGAAGGGACTCCCAGTACAAGATATTATCATCCCAATATACACAGTGCCTATCTGTGTCAGCGCCTGGCTGCTAAGCGTGGTGTCTCAGCCCTTGCAGGGAGGGGTCACAGCTCAGAGCTTCCAGGAAATTCTTATTGCCCTCCAACCCACTATGCTGCACACTGAGTTACAGCTCCCTCTAGCGGAGCCTCAAGAGATCCTTACATATATTTACTGCTTATATATAATTGTTGTGGGACATTCCGATGTTAAAGTTCTCCAAGTAGTTGGTAAAAAGAATATCTCTCCCTGGATAGTCCAACATCCTCAATATATACCTTACAACTAGTTGGTTCTTAGTGGGCAGACCATTGGGTAGATCAGAGGGGTTTGGCCTGGCAGTTTATTGCCACTCCATATATTTTCTTAAATGATGTCTTTTGAAGAACCCAAAGTCAGAGCATATGCACCAATACCTTTTACAATGCCCTATGTCCAGCTCTGGTGATGGTTATCTTAGTAGTTTTACAGCTTAGGCCTGGTGTAAGATAAAAGCCAACAATAAAGGTTATCCAAACATGTACAAAAAAAAACAACTCATTACATATATCAAATGCCATCTCATGCTTTGGCATGACAGGGAGCTTTTGATCTCTCTGCTAGCTGGAGGAGGGCCTACTCAGAGCCAGAGCCTCCCTGGTCATCTACTGGGTTCACAGAGCTCTACCACCGGCTCAATGAATATAGATCAGATGGCTTTAGAATCTGTCTAGAGACAAATACATTCTATACCGGATACACTGCCACGCACAGATTCTAGTCACTGTACACTGCCACACCCAACACCCATGCTCTAGAAACCTTACACGGCCACACCAAGACACGCGCTGCCTATAGAAACCGTACACTGTCACACCCAGACAGGCGCAGCCTCTAGAAACCGTACACTGCCACACCCAGACAAGCGCTGTGATGGGACACCCAATCAGAATCTTGCTAACAGCCTTCCCTAGGCGCTGAGGTATAGTGGGCATGACCAGGGAATGTTATTCAGCCTGCTGGAACTCTGTGCCGGATCGGGGGCTAGCCACTTCCCGGGGAAGTTTGGACTTCCACCTAATTTGGCCTAGCAATATCCGATCCGGGTGCTTTTTGGACACATTGGGTGCCCCAGGAAGACCTTTCTGGGGATGTATGGCATGTGGGGGTTCCTAAATGTTTTATATTTTTATGCTTAGTCATGCTGACACAAGAAATTCAGTTTATATTTTTATACTTTGACATGCTGACACAAGACATTCATGGGCATATGTTGTGGGAGTGTTCTGGGCATGGTTGACTGTACCCTTGCTGTGTATATAAGTGGGCCATCTGGCCATAATAAAACCAGTCTTCATCACCCTTCACTAAGTTTCGACTAGTGTTTGGGTGATACCGCGGTAACCTGTGCAAGCTTTAATCACTCTGGAGCAGATCACAACTGGAAGGGGCGCCCTAGGCAGTAATGACCCATCTTCAGGCGGGTATACCGCTACCAGTGCAGCCTCTAGAAATCTTACACTGTCACACCCAGCCTCTAGAAACCGCACACTGTCACACCCATACACGCGCAGCCCTAGAAATCGTACACTTCCTCACACATTGTACAGGGTACTGTAAGGATGTGTGTCAGTGGTTACCTGGTGAAATCTGGCTCTCTGTGAGTGGTGTAATCTGAGGGTGTCTGTCTCTCTTGCCGTTCTCTGTTGTAATCTATTATCTTAATCTCTATAACATAGGTCTTCGAGGACTCATGCTAGCTGTGATGTTGGCAGCTCTCATGAGCAGTCTTGCCTCAATATTTAACAGTAGCAGCACTCTCTTCACAATGGATGTCTGGAGAAGGCTGAGACCTCAGGCTGAGGAGAAAGAATTGCTGCTGGTTGGGAGGTGAGAGGCCACCAGAATACTCCTCAAACTAGCCACTAATACACCCACACAACCTCATTCTATCAGTGCCACGCTCACCCAGTATGTATACCAATACTAAATTACCATATAATACCCACACAACCTCATTTTATCAGTGCCACGCTCACTCAGTATGTACCCCCATACTATATTCCCATATAATACCCATAGAACCAGGTTCAGTCCCACACTCACCCAGTATGCGCCAATATACTACTTTCCACGTAATACCAACCACTAATTCCCTACACATGATTATTGGAATATTTACTATGGATAACTCTTTTAACCCTGTGTTCCCATCCCATATCCTACCTTATCTAACTTGTGCCCCCACCTATCTCCCTGGTTACACCCTCCCTTTATTCTTCACCTCATCTATTTTATTAATTCATTTGAGATTGATTGTCCACAATTCCCACATTTTCTGTCCACCCCTGTTGTGTCTGTACAAACAAGGGGAATGGAGGTAGTGCCCAAATAGTAAAAAAAAAAATCACTAGTATATATAAGAACAAATATGAGACCAAAAGTAGAACAACAATAAAATGTCCAATATAAAACTTGCCAGAAGATATAGCCTCAGTTTTTTTCGTATTTATTCTAGTGGTTTTGACAAATTTGGCACTACCTCGATTCCCCTTGTTTGTACAATTCTAATAGTTTGTAAGGCTTAGAGGGAGCTCTACTATCTGATGTTTGCTGCCTATTTCTTTCAATATTTTTCTTTTTTTGTTTAGTAAATTAGCGCTGATCCGTTTTTCTATATTTTACCAACCAGTTGGGTATGTACCTCCCTAACTTCTTGCTCATCAAGCTTTTATTGTAGCACAACCAATCTGTACCTTTGTACCATTCAGGTGGGCTACAATATGGGGCATTGTAAAGCTGGAAGAGCAACACTGTTGCACCAAATCCTGGATATCACTTGAGGCAAAGTGCCACAACCACTTAGTATACTACTCCCCATGCATCGGTTGGGGGCAATAAGGGGCAGTAATTGCCCAGAGCACCTGCCTTGCAAAGACTTCTCATTGAGCTGCATTGGGAAGTCTGTGATTGGGCAGCCACAAAGTCTGGGAAAGCCAAAATTTTATACAACCCTCAATAAAATAAGCAAAACAAATTAAGGGGTGACACCTACTAAACTGTTTATCTTAATGGCATGTTGCTCTAAATTGTCTATTTCTGTGACAGGCTGTGGACAGTCTGTCTTGTGTCTTTCAGCATTGCGTGGATCCCTGTCGTTCAGGCTGCACAAGGTGGGCAGCTCTTTGATTACATTCAGTCAGTGGCAAGTTTTCTGGCTCCACCCATTGCAGCAGTCTTTTTTCTAGCGTTGTTTGTAAAAAGAGTAAATGAACCGGTAAGTTTCCAGTTTCTTCATATTTAGATTCTGAAAGCATGTCTTGGCACTTAAGTAACAAAATGTTACCCAAGTACAATGTGCGCTAAAAAGCTGCCTCCAACCTATCCTCAACTGCAGTTTCCCCCAACTGACCTTCTGTCCCAATTTTTCCCCAACACGGACCTTCTGCTCCTATCCTCCACCACCATCCTTTCCCAACACTGACCTTCTGCTCCTAACCTCCACCACCATCCTTTCCCAACACAGACCTTCTGCTCCTATCCTCCACCACCATCCTTTCCCAACACTGACCTTCTGCTCCTATCCTCCACCACCATCCTTTCCCAACACTGACCTTCTGCTCCTATCCTCCACCACCATCCTTTCCCAACACTGACCTTCTGCTCCTATCCTCCACCGCCATCCTTTCCCAACACTGACCTTCTGCTCCTATCCTCCACCGTCATCCTTTCCCAACACTGACCTTCTGCTCCTATCCTCCACCGCCATCCTTTCCCAACACTGACCTTCTGCTCCTATCCTCCACCACCATCCTTTCCCAACACTGACCTTCTGCTCCTATCCTCCACCACCATAGTATCCCACTGACTTTTTCTCTGCCCCCCCAACCTCAGCTACCAGTGTTAATTTTAGTCGACTAAATTTTAGTTGACTAAAACAATTCAGATAACTAAATCTGACTAAAACGGCTTTTTAGTCAAAAGACTATGACTAAAACTAAATTGAAATTTGCCACCAAAATTAATACAGCTCCAATCGTCAGCCCAATACAGATCATGTGCTTACATTCTTCACCACGATCTCATCCCAACACTAAACCTTCTCCTTTTATCTTCCACTCCCACCCACGACAGACACACTATGCACAGTAAACGACACAGACTATCCACAGTTACTAGCGCACACCAACACTGAACTTTTACTAAAACTACTCTCTTTCCCCTGCCAGCCATTCATTGCAGATAAAGACATTACATTTGAGAGTTCTGTATTTATTAATTTGGATAAGTGGACATATTGAAAAAAAAAAAGTCAGTTCAAGCCTGGAGAGCTGCTTTCAGTAAAGTATATAAAGGACAATGTGCTAATTATGGTGCTGAAAACCTTATTTTACCCATTCCATTGAAATGCATGCTGTGTGTTTTCTTCTCTGCAGGGTGCATTTTGGGGGCTGGTTGGAGGGCTTCTACTGGGTTTGTGCCGAATGGTGCCAGAATTTGCCTTTGGTTCTGGAAGCTGCTCTTCTCCTAGCTCCTGTCCTACCATCATTTGTGGGGTTCATTATCTCTACTTTGCAATCATCCTCTTTCTGTGCTCGGCGGCTATAATATTGGGAGTATCATACTGCACTCCCCCAATTCCTGATGCCCAGGTAAGAAATCCATTTGTTTAATTATGCGCTTTCCAAGAAGGAATATTGGGGAGAACCCAACATACTTCCCTCCTTTCATGTCTTTTTCAGCTTTATCGTTTGGTGTTCAGTCTACGGCACAGTCAGGCACTAAGAGAAGAAATTGGGGATCCAGGTAGGTAGTGTGTGTATTTCATATGACTTAGAGAATGGCGATTTGCTAGTTCATTACTTGTGATTACAATAGCAAGACATTCAAGCTATATGAATTTGTTTTATGCTTCATGGACCTATAACATGAATGATTACTGCTTCCAGGCATCATCGAGTCACATCCACAAGAAAAAGGCTCCGTTTTGCCTGACATTCAAGAGTCTCCACCGTACGCCCGACTTGTGAACATCAACGCCTTGATCATGATGAGCTGCGCTATCTTCCTTTGGGCATATTATGCTTGACTCTGCAGAAGCAGGGTGGGTTGGTCTATAGAGGGCAGTGGAACATTCCTATATGTATATTTTATTAAATAAAGTCTATGCCATAGTCCTACTTAGTGCACTTTACTTCAGGAATCAGGCTTCACTAACACCCTGGACTCAGGCAATCAATCTTCCAAAGGATAACCAATGCTTTTCAGACTTGGAGGCGGTATTCCCAATCTACGCAGGGTGCTCATGAAATATTTTGGGGGTGGACACTGCAACACAATTGGGTCCTCTTCTGCTGCTTGTGCTGGTAGGCTTATTTGTGCAGCGTGCAGATGTAAGAGGAGGGAACGTGCTTGAGGGAGAGAGAGACGCAGAGCTTGGAGGATTGCCTTAGGAGGTTTCTGTGAGAAAAGAATATATATAAATATATATATATTTATATAGTGAGCACTTACAAAAAAAAATTCCCTCACATTCTTTTCCCATTCCCAACTTGGCCTCTGGTACCTGTGGAGCAAGTCGTCCCCAATGAGAGTATTTATGATCTCCAAGGATAGGACAGTTTAGGCCATAAGAGAGATGGACCCGGAGCTGGTGTTTAACTCCTAGGGAAAGGAAATCAGATAAACCAGAAATTATTTGTAGTTTTCATTGTGAAAATACTTAACCTTTAATAATAAAATATAAAAAAGGTCATTATCTATTAAAAATCAGATCATATTAATTATAAGAAGTTATTGAAATTAACCAGACAATACAATCGAGATCCATTGGGTATAAATGTAAAGGACAACCTTAGATCAAGTGTATCTTACATGTATGTGTATCAGAAGACTCCCAACCTACTAAGAGGCGGTTATAAATAGACCTAACCTATTAAACCTGGTTACAAATCGATAAATACACCAAGTCCGTTCTATCTGAACTAGTAAGACCCAACCTATAAAATGGCAGACAAGGAATATTCTGTGGACTCGCCCAGGTTCCTATGATATCCGGTTTAGTGAGAATTGTGCTGATGTTTTAGTTGCGTGCTATTTGCTGTGACTTTACCGGTTATTGGATGCAGCTCTAGAAGGGAGGCTCCATCAGCCTCACACAATGTACGGTAACGTGTTACAGCCTCCCTTGCAGACCGCGAAATGCGGATTTTCTTTGTAGATCCATCTTTAAAAACGTGTAACCGTGGAGATAAAGACATCTTTAAAAAAAAAAAAAAAGTATGTTAGTTTATATATTGATAGGCAGGAGAAGGTGGCAGACATTGTATAACCAACAGCTGTTACTTTATAATGTCTTTGAGGGCCATCTGTCTCTCTCTCCACAACTGGAATGTCTAAAATTCCCTCCAAAGGAGTGGGAACACCAATACACAGCGCCCTGTGGAAATAAAATGATTATATAATTAAAGATACAGCAAAACTATTCTAACCAGCAATCCCTGCATTAACCACCACGAAACATCCTGACACTCCCAGCATGCACTGCTCCTCAGCGATCCCCGTAATAACCAAACATCATGACACTCCCAGCATGCACTGCTCCTCAGCGATCCCCGTAATAACCAAACATCCTGACACTCCCAGCATGCACTGCTCCTCAGCGATCCCCGTAATAACCAAACATCCTACACTGCCAGCATGCTGTGCTCCTCAGCGATCCCCGTAATAACCAAACATCATGACACTCCCAGCATGCACTGCTCCTCAGCGATCCCCGTAATAACCAAACATCCTGACACTCCCAGCATGCACTGCTCCTCAGCGATCCCCGTAATAACCAAACATCCTGACACTCCCAGCATGCACTGCTCCTCAGCGATCCCCGTAATAACCAAACATCCTGACACCCCCAGCATGCTGTGCTCCTCAGCGATCCCCGTAATAACCAAACATCCTACACTCCCAGCATGCACTGCTCCTCAACGATCCCCGTAATAACCAAACATCCTGACACTCCCAGCATGCACTGCTCCTCAGCGATCCCCGTAATAACCAAACATCCTGACACTCCCAGCATGCACTGCTCCTCAGCGATCCCCGTAATAACCAAACATCCTGACACTCCCAGCATGCACTGCTCCTCAGCGATCCCCGTAATAACCAAACATCCTGACACTCCCAGCATGCACTGCTCCTCAGCGATCCCCGTAATAACCAAACATCCTGACACCCCCAGCATGCTGTGCTCCTCAGCGATCCCCGTAATAACCAAACATCCTACACTCCCAGCATGCACTGCTCCTCAACGATCCCCGTAATAACCAAACATCCTGACACTCCCAGCATGCACTGCTCCTCAGCGATCCCCGTAATAACCAAACATCCTGACACTCCCAGCCTGCACTGCGCCTCAGCGATCCCCGTAATAACCAAACATCCTGACACTCCCAGCATGCACTGCTCCTCAGCGATCCCCGTAATAACCAAACATCCTGACACTCCCAGCATGCACTGCTCCTCAGCGATCCCCGTAATAACCAAACATCCTGACACTCCCAGCATGCACTGCTCCTCAACGATCCCCGTAATAACCAAACATCCTGACACTCCCAGCATGCTCTCAATGACCAACCATTAGCTGAACAATGGCTTACTCACCAGTAGACCTTTTGCACTCTATGCTGCCTCAGTAATTTCTGTACACGCTCCGCAGCCTCCATGGTCCTGGCTAGAATTAATGCCCCTGTGGTGTCTCTGTCCAGTCTATGGCAAAGTCTCAATGGCTCAGCGCTTCTCCCACATAGCATCTCAGACAAAGCAGGGAGCATAGAGGCCACACTCTGCTTTGTGGAAGGGCCACCTATGGGAGAAAAGAAAATAAACTATAGAAAGATTGCTAGGAGAATTACATTGTGATACAACTGTCCAATTAAGCAGATGAAACAGACAAAATTCCTCTTTATTGAATGGAACAGAACAAAACCTGCCATGACATCCAAGCATAAGGCTAGCCCAAATACTGCAGGCATATATTATACGTGGGTAAACACAGTCTCCATCTTTACTGAGTGCACGATGCTTAAAAGGAACACTCCGAGGGGTTCCATGATCACTAGTGGTCCAGCAGGGGTTTGAACTCCCTGGTCGTTGAGTGTGGAAGCATGTGGTCTGAAGGCGCAGACTTCCTTGAACGGCCTGGAGCAAATGGGTCAGAGTCCAGGCTCAAAATAGCAGGGGCCTCAGACTCCTTAGTGATCACCGCCACTGAAGGAGCAATACAAAAATAAAATGCTTGTACGTCACCCAGAACTACATGTCCCAAGCTATACAAATTATAATTTCCTCTATTGACATAGGTGAAAAAGACTTGTGCCCCTCACACATCTCTATCGGTTTATCCAAAAGTTAGAAAAAATTAATTTTAATTGTTCCACAATTTATTCACAAATGGAATCTAAAATGGGGTTTATTTGCTAATCTCCGACTTCAAGTGAATTAAAATCAGAATGGCAAAAATACATGCCATTGAAAAATTCAGCAACTTAACTAACTTCACAGTTTGACTAGTTTCAGCCTATAGGAACCATTGATTATCTCAAGATTTTATCAAAAACCAGGACTTGTGATAGAAGGGTTACTCTATAATAAAGAAGAGATTGCACACTAGATTGCTCCTACGAGATACACAAATGTTTTATTAAACCTCACAGATTATAACAAACACAAGGCAAAACATCTAAATAAGTGACAAACACCCCCATATTAGGGGCTCGTGTTTCTGCCAGAATAGGCTTGTGTAAGTTGTGGTTATTGCCTTATTGTTGATTGATTTAGTAAAAGTGTACTAGAATCCACAAATAAAAGGTAAAGCTGCACTTTTAAAGTGCACAAGCTCTAAACACACCACATAAAATACAAGATAATATAAAAAAGGTGCGCTATACCGTTCAAATCTTAGTGCACAGTGTCACATAAATGCACAAAAAAAAAAAAACTTGTGAAAATTACAATATGTGCAAAAATTTGCAAGTGAAATACCGTGAGAAAATAAAAAGTAACTTACAGCATAAAATATCACTTAGTTACTCCAAATGGGATGCAGAAATATGGTACATATGAAAAGAAAAATATAGCATAATACTGTATAAAACTTAATACAGAGACCAAGGTAATGGGAATGTAACTCACAAGGAAAGAGCGGTGGAAGCCTGTTCTAACTTATCCAGCTTGTAGCCCACAACACAGGACTGAGTGATCGTAAATGCAGCAGGACGCCAGCTCAGTAAAAGGGAACACACATTATTTCTTCCAAGTAAAAAATAGCTTCCTTATTCACCCTGAAGGACAATATCCCATCAGATGCCCATGAAAATAATGAAACCCACAATCTCTGTCAGCGGTATCCGATCTCTGGCACTGTAGGAGGCACTTCCTGGTTCTCAGAGCTTCTTACGGTCACGTGATAGCGTCGTGCGTGGACGTGATGACGCGTTTCGCCTGGGCGGCTTCCTGAGATCACATCCTTATCCGGCTGGTCCTGTCTTTTAAGGCTGTTGCCGTGGAAATGTCACTCTGAATAAGAGTCCATAGTGAGGAAAAAGGGGGTTTATCTTCTAAACGTCCATTTAGATAACCGGCCATATTAGTCTCATAAAATCACAGATAAACTGAAAAGAATGCCAGGGGAGAGATATCCAGTACATATTTCCTATCCTTAAAAAGCTGGTATATAAAAAAAAAAAACCTTATTGCATACATAATGATCTAAATAAATGGATTATATAAATAAATACACATCTCACTGGTGGATATTACAAATCTCAAAGTTTATATAATGAATAAAACACACCCAATAAAACTGTGCCATATTCAGATAAATAAAAATATAAAAATTTAAAATTCACTGCTAAAAATAGGAGATAAAAAAAGATAAAAATACATTAAAAAAAAAAAAAAAAAACGAACATCAGAAGAAATTATTTAAATCAAATTCAATATTCAAGCAATGTTCAAGAGTTTCTAATGTATGACCCACTTCATTTCTTCTTTCCCTAAGTGCTGACCACGCCAGGATCTTTTTAAACTATCTGTATTCCTAAGAACGTGAGTCCACTGGGGTCTTTGTTGTGATATATTAAAATGGGCAGATACACTATGGTGGTCCAGACCTTTCCTAATAGTATTAACACGCTCATAAATCCTTTTATGTAATGGGCGAATGGTCCTGCACACATACTGCAGCCCACATGGCCATATTAAAAGATAAATAATATTTTTTGTAAAACATGTAATAAAATCTTTAATGGTGTATTCCTCAGGTTTATATGTTGTCTTAAATTTGCTAATCCCTTTTAAGATTCTATTTTTACTGCACATTTACCACATGAATAAAAGCCTTTCTTATTTATACTTAAAAATGTATTGCTCATTTCCTTCTTAGGGTGATTAAAAGTTAGAATTTGCTGAAGACTAGGCGCACCTCTGAACTTAATAAAAGGTTTCTCAGGGTGTCAGGATATTTATATCGAAAGACATTTTGTGCTAAGATAGAAATTAAAAGTGTATATTGCCAGAGTCACTCAGAACAGAGCGGACTCCATTTTAGATTTCAGGCAAGACAGACACAAAATGTCTTTCCTTTCTGTAACTAGCCACTAGCATGAGCTAAGGAATGCATTATGTAAACAAGCCAAGTGATAAGCAATGAAACAGGGGGATGGGATGCTCTGTTTAAATGTTAATGGAATAGAAATAATTTTAAACTCAGACACTAGTGACAGAGAAGACTAAGTAATTAATTTGACTTTCTAAATTTTACAAGGTCTCATTGTAAGTAAGGGATGAAATTGAGTTTAGACATGTCAATACTAGAAATTACGATCAAAGTCGTTGCCACAAAGACTGAGGCAAACGCTTTTAACTGACAGCAAATTTAAGTTATGGTAGTCACTTTAGATATGCCAAATGACGTCAGAATCGTCATCAAAATAAGTTAACTCTTTCGAGAACATAACATTTTGATAAGGCAATTGAGCCCTCCATTGACCAAAAACTAGATACTAGATAACGTAGACACACCTATAGTTTCCTATTGGCCTTGTCAACTAATGACGTACAGAGAATCTTTCCCTTTAAAAGTTAGGACAAAGGGAAGAGAGGCGAGTTTGGGCTTTCAGATTCAGACATTCAGAGAGAGATCCAGGACACTCTGGGACTAACACTCAACTCTCAAACTCTTGGACACAACTCAACAAACACTCCTTGACACTTTGAATTTTACTATTACTTCCTAACCAACATCACTTTTGTCTATTACTTACACACCTCCATATAACCAATCATACTCGCATTTAAGTTCCTGGGACTACCTACTCATCTGATGAGAAAATCTACGTCATAACTGGTAATTATGCTGGTTTTATTAAATTAATCAAAATCTATTAATAGCAGGATACATGCATGGATAAATCACGATCAGATCCCATAATTGAGGAATCTTAATTAAATAAAGAATATGTAGTTATAACACTCCATTCTGCAGGTGGAGTCAGATAATTACATAGTACGGGTATCTTACCACGTGTTAACATACCGCTGTTTTTATCTATGTGTGTTGATTTGCTCTGAAATAAGATAAGATATCTTTTTAGGCAAATTAAAATTTGGCTTATAGAATTTGTAAATTTGACTCTTCGTGACCACTATTGTATAAAACATAGCTGTTCGCATCTACTTTTAAATTTTTTTTTTTTGTTTTTAAAGTGCTCTCATCAACATAGATGTCCAAATCTAGAAAATTTATATTGCATTTACTAAACTGGCTGCTGAACTCTAGACCCCATTCATTATGATTAATACGTTCTAAAAAAATTCTAAATCTGTTTGGGAGCCTTTCCATATATTAAAAAAAATAAATAAATAAATATTGATATCAATATATCTATGGTAGGTGACCAGGTTCGACCCCCATTCCCGGCTGTTGTAGGTAACCTCAGTCTCCCAACCTGACATAAATTGGCATAACTGGGGGCGAACCTGGTCCCCATAGCAGTGCCTTGTAATTGCAAATAAAATGTAGAATTAAAAACAAAATAATTGTCCTCTAAAATCCATCTAATACGATCTATTAAAAAAAGCACTAAAAATACCAGATTTTTCTGAAATATCCTGAATTGTATTGCAGCCCTTCTCATGGGTGATAGAAGTATAGAGTGCCGCTATGTCTGAAGTAACTAGGAAATACCCTTCTTCCCACTTAATACTCTTTATAATTTTTATTACATCTGTGGTGTCCTTAATATAGGATGGCATTCCTTTAACTAAATTCTGTAACTAGACATCCACATATTTGGACAAGTTAGAGATAGATCCGATGCCGGACACAATTGGCCTACCGGGAGGATTTGCCAAATGTTTATGTACCTTTGGCAGGGTATAAAAGACCGGCACTCTCGGAAACTCTACCTGTAAAAACTTATATTCATTTTCATTTAAAATGTCTTCATCTCTACCTCTTTTTAAAAGAATTTCTAAGGAAGATTTCATATCTATAATAGGATCTTTATATAAAACCTTATATATCCTTTCATCTTCTAGTTGTTGGTAGCACTCTTTTAGATAGATAGTGGTATTCTGAATCACAATACTACTCCCCACCCCCTTGTCGGCTGGCTTATCTCTATATTATTTCTTAAACTCTGTAAGGCTTTCTGTTCATTAAAAAATTATTAAAATTACGTTTCTGATTAGAGTTCCCTCATTTGTCAAAATCCTCAATCACAGATTTCTCAAAAATCTCTTTGGCACTCGTTCTATAATTTCTCGGATAAAAATTAGATTTGTTTTTTAAAGCAGTTTGGTTATCACTTTTTCTTGTATCAGTGTACTTAATAATTTCAAAAAACCTTTTTAGAGTAAGTGTTTGATTATTTAAGTATGTCTATGTACGCAGAAAAGAAGTTAAAATTCTTACTGGGGGCAAATTTAAGACCTTTGTTTAAAATTCTAATTTCATCATTATTTGACACAAAATTAGATAAATTGATTACTCCCTCCAATTGATCATTCTTCATTTTTTCCCGTTGTTGTGACCTAATTCCTCCTCTACATCCTCTCTGTCCCTCCTCCTTTTTAGGGGTGAGAAAGAAACCTTTCCCCTTGTTTTCCCTATAACATTTAAAAAAAATAAATAATATCATTGCTTTGTCTAGGGTCTGATTGATCTTGTGATAAAACATCAGACCTATTTGATAGTACCAGATCCCTATTTCTATACTGGGGACTTCTATCCCTTTGTTGAGGGCTTCTGTTACTCTCTGGTCTGTTATATGTCGTATTACAAGGTTCAACGCTGTTCCATTCATTAGTCTTTCTGTCCTCTGGAGTTCTCATTTAGGAGTATCCTATTTAGGAGTGTCAGAGCGGTCTATTCTCCTCTGACTATATGTATCTTGTTTGTATTTATGTTTAAAATTGTTTTATCTTCTGTCCCCATAAGCACTATTTTCTCGATTGGTGTGCTATTTTTGATGGCAGTTTCTGACCTTCTTATATTTGTAATCATCCATATCCCTTTTGTATTTTTTATATTTAGATTGTTTTACCTGATCTTCAAATTTATTTAAATTTTCTTTTGAGAGTTTTGTCAATTCCTCATAATCTTTAGTTTTCCTGCTGCATTTACGATCACTCAGTCCTGTGTTGTGGGCTACAAGCTGGATAAGTTAGAACAGGCTTCCACCGCTCTTTCCTTGTGAGTTACATTCCCATTACCTTGGTCTCTGTATTAAGTTTTATACAGTATTATGCTATATTTTTCTTTTCATATGTACCATATTTCTACATCCCATTTGGAGTAACTAAGTGATATTTTATGCTGTAAGTTACTTTTTATTTTCTCACGGTATTTCACTTGCAAATTTTTGCACATATTGTAATTTTCACGAGTTTTTTTTTTGTGCATTTATGTGATACTGTGCACTAAGATTTGAACGGTATAGCGCACCTTTTTTATATTATCTTGTATTTTATGTGTGTTTAGAGCTTGTGCACTTTAAAGCCTACGATCTACTAAGCTTGCATACAGTTTGAAACTTTCCAATTGTATAAACGAAATATGTTTATGGAACTCATTATGGTTAATGAAACTAGAAATACTCACTATTCATTTGTTATACATATATAAAGTAAATGCAAAAATCACACTCAAAAATGGCAATACCACAAGGGACCTGTGTATCCGTCGCTACGGTGGGCCTGAGAGCTCAGATGACTGTATTTATCCCCTTATAACAGTTCTCGGATGCACCATACAATTGTTTGTAAAACTCCTATTCCTTCAGAGATCTACAAATCTCTAGTTTGTATGTTTACGCATGAAAAATAAAATCAGGTTTACAAAAAAAAAAAAAAATACCCCCAGGGGCCATAGTCCTGGGGCAAGAGGCTGGCAAACAGGCCCCTCCAAAAACCAGTGGCGAGGTCACTTTTGCCACGGTGGCATTAGGAACTAATTAGGAAGTAAACACTGGAATGGTGAAGTGCAAGATATTTCAGTTCTTAAGAGCAAAATTTTCCAGAGTTGAAGATTTTGTTTGGGGCTTTATATTTTCGGCAATTTGGTGAAAACGAAATCAGACACCATTGTAGTGAGAGGCGCAAGTGACAGCTGGCCAGTGTTTGCCTAACAGTCTTCACTTTAAAAAGTGATAAACTTAGAAAGCCGATGGGGGTCATATTGAGCTCTACATTAGTACAAGGTCATGAGGTCATGTCTGATAAACTACGAGCAATCAGTGGCTGCCCACCCAATGGCAGCAGTTGGGGGGCTCTAAATAAGTTTAACCACACCCCAAAAAATAAAACAGGGGGCCATTAAAACAAAATGCCTTACAAAAACAATTAAGTAAAAAAAAATTAAATTACACTTACCATTAGAGGTTTTCTTTCACAGTTTAAAAAAAATTAAAATAAATGGATTGTAAAAAATAAAAATCACAACAATAATTTTGGTAATGTTGACCATATTTATTAAAATAATCAAAAAATAAATAAAAATCTAAATACATTTTAATTTCAGAAGACTGCGGAATGAATATTCTTTTTGACAATATAAAAGATTTCTGAATTTCACTTTTTTGTTTTCCTTATGCTTCAAATTGACACTATAGCCACCATATCAACTTTAGCTTAATGAAGCAGTTTTGGTGTATAGATCATACCTATTTGTTTATACAGCCCTAACCACCCCTCCCCTGGCTCTGACTGACACAGCCTGCATGAAAAAAAAAAAAAAAAAAAAGTTTAGTTTCAGATGTTTACTTACTATAAAAGTTCTCATGCTCTCTAAATTAATCCCTTAAGGACGGTGGGCGTTCTATGCTGTCCATAAGGGGCTGGCTCTAAACGCCGGCGGGTGGCATAGAATGTCCTAGCCGTTCTTGCCGCCCATGTGGCCGGCGCCATTCACCCGCTGCAGATCGCAGACAGGCTGTCACTGCGATCAGTATTTACTATGTGTCAGCCGATTTAAAATTAGCTGACACACGTGGCCGCAGTATTCTCCCCTAGCAGATAGCGGTCTGGTGACATACCTGGCCACCCAGGCAATCCCCCCTGTGGTCAGTGACCGCGATCTGCAGTCTGACCTATTGGCTGACACACGTAACAGCCGCCATTAGCCCCCTGCAGATCACGGTGGGGGGCATGCCTGTACCACCCAGGCACTCCCCCTGTGGCCAATTACCGCGCTCTGCAGCATGTGATCACAGTGACAGCCAGTCACTGTGATCACTGTTACCATGTGTCAGCCAATGATCTCAAATCACTGGCTGACACATGGTCTTTGTCCCTCTCCTCACTTCGATCTGAGAGAGAGGCAGAGAGATCGTTGCTATTGCAGCTCCAGAGAAGAAAAAAGTTAATACTTTTAATACCTTTTGGGTCAAATTTTTTTTTGTAAGTTTTCTTTTACCCTTTGTGTCAGTTGCAGCAACCCAAATCTCCCTTAACCCCTTCCCTTCTATCATGATCACTGTACTGTACAGTAGATCTGCTGTACAGTACTGATCAGAAGGCTCTCTGATCAGGCTGACTTTTTTTAGGGTTATTTTTATATAACAAAAAAATAAAAATAACCCTTTCAGTACTGATCGCAACTGCCTATACTGTGATCAGTACATTTATTTTTCATGGGTTTTTGAGGGCGGGTAGTGGGTGTTAGGCAGGTAGATAATTACCCCCTTGGTATATCACTTACTTTGTCCCGCTAGACTGCCTCTGACTTTGGGTATCCAAGTAATTATCCTGGTGGAATGCGTTGTACAAGCACTGGATGCATTAACTGATACATTTAGGGTACAATGCCCACGAGTAATAGAGTGCTAAAGTTATCAGGAGAGCAGTATCCCCATGAGGCCCTCTTTAGAGACTAGAAGGTTAAGGCACAAATTAGGGAAAGTAAAGAAAACTAGCGTAAAGTAGTGTAATATTAAACAAGGAGTCATGACATTACTTCAAATCAAGTTGAGGTAAAATGAAACCACCGCTGATGCTCACAGGAACTGGAAAGCTAAGGCATAAACAAAATCCCTGACTAGGCGGTCACATGCCACAGAGGGGCCGAGGAAAGCCCTGCTCTGGAAGTCCAGAACACAAGGTAGTAAGACTTGAGGGCCCTGCTGTGAAGTGAGTGTAGGACAGTGCAGCTCATCCTATGCCCTCCGAAGGCAGGCTCCCGCTGTAACAAGTTTGAAGGGGCTAGTGTTAGACCACAGGGTGCCCATGTGGGCCTCATCTGCTTGCCAGAGATAATCTCCCAGAATACAAGCGTTTGGAGTCACAAGTAGGGAGTCTGGCAGCTTCCACTGTGTCTCTCTGGCTCCAGGATTTGCGACCACTATCTCCACGATGTCACCGGGCAGCTCCTGCTGGACGAACCACCAGTCAGCTCTTGGTGTATGAGTATAAACAAAGTGATTTAACTCCTAAATGGCCGAGAAGTGAGCAGTGAAATTGCGAGGGCATGATCTATATACCATAACTGCTTCTTACGATAAAGTTGATTTGGTGACTATAGTGTCCCTTTAAATATGATGAGCTTCTACAAAAACTGAACTTCTGAATTTAAAAAGTAAGCAAGAGCTGGCGTGTTAAAAATAGAAAATTCTGTTTAGGTCATATCCCCTTTTATTATAAATTTCAGAGCATTCTGGGTATTTCATCTATATTGAGATTTGCCTTTTCTGCATTTAGCGTTTATTATATCCATCCATTTAGTAGGAGGTTGTTTGACACCAGGCCTTTTCCATAACCATTCAGGCGATGCCCCACTAGATCAATATTATTCATATTCAATTTCCTCTTTCACTAGTGGTTCTTTTGAGTTAATGAAATTTGTAAAATAGGAGACGTTTTAACTAGTGTTCTAGAGGTTTGTCTTGTTAGTTAGCACTCCAGTTTATTTTGTGGATTTTTATTTGAAGGGTAAACCCCCATTAGGAGAGATTTCTGATAACTAGCTCATTCTGGCTTTCAATTTCAACTTCGGAATTTAATTCTAATTTTCAGACCTCACAAATAGCTGTTAAATATCAGGTATAGCTACACAAAATATAAAAATAAATACATTTAAAAAAAAAAAGATAAGACAGTGTGAAGGTAAAATATAAATTTACCTATATGGTAATAGTACAAACTGTCAGGCCGGCCATTTGTAGATAGAGCTCCGGGTCATACTCCGATGTTAGTGAGCGGCTCTCACCCCCAATTTCGGTTAGGAGGGACCCCTCCATTCCCCAGCAGTACCGAATATTGGCGTCTCTTAATGTCCTGGCTATAGGTGCCAGTTGTCTCTTTTCCGTGAGGAGAGAGAATGGTGTATCCGGGTATATAGCTATCCTGTGGCCCTCGATCGGTATCGTCCCCAGTTCTCTGGATCTTGTCATTATGGCAGACATCTCACAGAGATGTCCCGGGTCAGCACAATGAAGTCTCTGGGTGCTGCCGCAGACTTCTGTACTCTAAATACTAAAGTGATCTGAGGTGTGTCGGGGCTGTCTGTAATGCCCATGGCTGTTATGAGTGTGTGAATGTAGGTTAGAAGCTGTGTGTTGTCGACCGTTTTGGGGACACTTCTGAGGCGCTGGCTTTTCCGCCTGTGTCTGACCTCCATTGTGGTGACTGTGCATCACTGTGAGGTAAGCTCCACCTCTGTCTGAACGTTCTGGAGGTCGTCCCTCCAGACCTGCCTTAGCTCCACCAAGAGCCTCTTTATGTTGCCTTTCGTGGCAGGAGCCTCGTCTTCTTCAGACTCCAGTGTGTAAGATCTGGCATCTGATCGAGGAGAAGGTAATGAGTCTTCATCTTCAAGGGAGTCTTCAGATGCCTCGTGTGTGCAGCAGGCCTCAGGCGCCATCTTAGGTCTCTGTGGGATCACAGGCCTCTCGAAAGCTAGTCTGGCTGTTGAGGCTTGGCTGGACTTTGGTTCCTCTTATTTTTCATCCCCATTCTCTCGGCTTCAGGGGTGTCTGTCTCTCGGGTGAAATCGCCATGATATTCGTGGTTTTTACCGTGTTTTTTTGGGTCTGAGCGGAGCTCCGTGAGAAGACATCCACTCAGTATCGCTGCCGGTCACGCCCCCTTATATATTATTTTTGAGTGACATTCGCTATAGCATTTTATGTATATTTTATTATCTACTCTTCTGTACATTTTTGATTTTTATCAGTTCACTACTTAGGCAACCGTGCCCCTCCTTTATAACTAGGGGCAGCACTTTTTCTGGATACTTCTGATCCATCATTTTATTATCTACTACTTTTAGATTTTTTAATTTTATCAGTTTACTGTTTAGCAACCCTTTTACATTGAGGGTAGCACTTTCCTGGATATCCCTTTAGCCAAACTACGAGTTTTTAGATCATAGCTCTCTCACAAGTTATTTCCTGGTAAGTTTAGGATCTAGTATCCTCACTTCCTACTGTATTTTTTAAGCCTGTATGGGGGCTTTTCTATACTAGTTGAGATTTGTTGTGAGTTTGTGACTAATTCATTCAACGGGTTGTTACCCTCCAGGAAGTCCACGTTCATGACCAACTTTCCACTCCATCTGGACAGTTATCTTATTTTACATCAATTTTAAAGTTGGCACATTACAAGAGATTCTACTTCTACATAAAGGTCTTAAGTTGGCTCCCATTGAACCACCCAATTCTTTTCAACTCTATATAGATACCCAAAAATGTATAAGAAAATTATGCCTAAAGAGATTCTTTAATCAAAAAACGGAGGGACGACTATTAGAAAAAGCTAAGGAAGACTACCTGATTGGTGGTAAAGTTTAGATTTTTGTTCCTAGAGTCACCAAGAATACCCACTTTTTATTTTTTACCGAAAGTTCATAAGAAAAAACCACCAGGCAGACAGATTAGAAGTGGCACAAAATTTTTTAAACTTCTAAACTTTCGGAATTTATGGATTTCCTTTTACAAAAATATGCTCAAAAGGCCAATTCTTATTTAAAGGATACTAAGCACCTTATGAAAAGTTTTAACGGATCTAGAATGGCAAGACAATTTAAAGTGGGTAACTCTAGAAGTCACCTCCCTTTATACAATTGTAGAACACAAAGGTAAACAAGCAGTTAGATCTAATTTAGAAAGACAATGAGATTAACCCTAATTTTGGAGAGTTTGTATTGAAATCAATTTAATTTAAACACATTTTTTTTTCTGTTTTAATAAGTTTTACTTACAGATCAAGGGTAAAGCCATGGGCACCAAGTTTGCGCCAAGATCTACCATATGGTGTAACAATCCTTTTGGCGCAAACTTGGTGCTCTGGAAGAGGTACATTGACGATATTTGAATTATTTGGCAAGGATCGGAAAAAGTTTCACACAATTTTATCACCTCTATCAATTAGTTTACCTCTTAATTTTACCCCCAATTTAAAAAAAAAAAAAAAAAAAAAAATCTAATTGACTTCTTAGACCTTACCCTTTATATAGAAAACTTGCAAATTAAGACTAAGACTTTAAGGGAACCGACACAAATAGCTATCAATAGCGGAAGTCACCCAAAGTGTTTATCTAATGTTCCAAGGAGTCAATTTACTCGAATTCGGAGGAATTGCACAGAAAGAGATTTCTGGAAAAAGGGGTATTCTAAGGAGTTTTTAAATAATGAAACTGATAAAATAGGACAAAAAGATAGAGGAGAATTACTTCAGAATCATAAATACACAAAAGAAAAATCTAATTTCGAATATGCTTCAATACCCAATATACCGTATATACTCGAGTATAAGCAGAGTTTTTCAGCACATTTTTTGTGCTGAAAAACCCCAACTCGGCTTATACTCGAGTCAGTGTCTATATAATGGCAATTTACATTGCCATAATACAGACTGGGGGCTGGCAGAGCTGTTACTTACCTCTCCTGCAGCTCCTGTCGGCTCTCTCCTCCTCTGCGCCGGTCCGGTCAGCACCTCGGTCAGCTCCCAGTGTAAGTCTCGCGAGAGCCGCGGGGTCATAGTGCGGCTCTCGCGAGACTTACAGTGTGAGCTGACAGAGGAGCTGCACGGACCGGCGCGGAGGAGGAGAGAGCTGGCAGGAGCTGCAGGAGAGGTAACTAACAGCTCTGCCAGCCCCCCTCCTCCCCCCCACTGAACTGCCAATGCCACTGGACCACCAGGGAAGGAGAGCCCCCCTCCCTGCCATGTATCAAGCAGGGAGGGGGGACAACAAAATAAATAAGTTAATAATGTACAAATATAAATAGTAATAATAAAATAACAAAATATTAATAAAACAAAATATATACATATAAATAATAATAAAAATAATATAACAAAAAAAAATTAAAATAATTTTTTTTTTTTTATAAAAATGCCCACCCCCCACCAAGGCTCTGCAACACAAAACACACACTGCATAACACACACACACACACTGCACTCACACATTCATACACACACTGCATTCATCATATACACACTGTAAATAAATATTCAATTAATATAATTTTTTTAGGATCTAATTTTATTTAGAAATTTACCAATAGCTGCTGCATTTCCCACCCTAGTCTTATACTCGAGTCAATACGTTTTCCCAGTTTTTTGGGGTAAAATTAGGGGCCTCGGCTTATATTCGGGTCGGCTTATACTCGAGTATATACGGTAATTCTAAAGCCTTTGATAGTCAACGTATTATTAAAAAACATTGGTCACTTCTTTTAGAAGATGACATCGTAAGAACAAAAATTCTTATTTTAAAAAAGGAAATAACTTTAAAAACATTCTAGTCCCAGGCACTTTTCGGAAGAAAGAGGGTAGGGATAAGTGCAACATCAGTTTCCATACATGTGGAACTGCAAAGCATGTGGACATAAGGATTTTAAGAGTACCCAAATGTCTGAGGTTTTCAAAATTAAGAGCTAGATCTCTTATTCCTCCACACATGTGTACCTGATCACTTGTTGATGCGGGGCACAGTATGTGGGGAGGACCGGGAGAAAGGCCAAATTGAGATGTCTAGAACACTAACAATATATGGAAAAATATCACACATTTTGTCCCTATGCACTGCAAGCCATGCCCATTTTTTAAGAACCAACTAAATTTTATTGCTATCGAACAAGTGCAATTAAATGAAGGGGAGGGGATTTGAGGTTAAAATTAAGAAAGAGTAGGCTTTTGGATTCACAGATTAAAGATTATGCAACCAAGGGGATTGAATGGAGATTTTGACTTCGTGTTTTTTTAAAGGAACACTATAGTCCCCTAAATTACTTTAGCTAAATAAAGCAGTTTTAGTGTATAGATCATTCCCCTGCAATTTCACTGCTCAATTCACTGTCATTTAGGAGTTAAATCACTTTGTTTCTGTTTATGCAGCCCTAGCCACACCTCCCCTGGCTATGATTGACAGAGCTTGCATGAAAAAAAAAACTGGTTTCACTTTCAAACAGATGTAATTTACCTTAAATAATTGTATCTCAATCTCTAAATTGAACTTTAATCACATACAGGAGGCTCTTGCAGGGTCTAGCAAGCTATTAACATAGCAGGGGATAAGAAAATCTTAATTAAACAGAACTTGCAATAAAGAAAGCCTAAATAGGGCTCTCTTTACAGGAAGTGTTTATGGAAGGCTGTGCAAGTCACATGCAGGGAGGTGTGACTAGGGTTCATAAACAAAGGGATTTAACTCCTAAATGGCAGAGGATTGATCAGTGAGGCTGCAGGGGCATGTTCTATACACCAAAACTGCTTCATTAAGCTAAAGTTGTTCAGGTGACTATAGTGTCCCTTTAAATTGATTCTTTAAATTAACTTTTTTCAAATGGGTTATTTAAAATCGATTCTCAAATTGATTATTTAGATTGTCATCTAAATTGATTACGGTACAAGAGACTGGACATTTATTTTTACCCCTGAGGAAGTCTGAACTTTATCGGACAAAACGCATATTGTTGGGCTATTGTAGAGAGTTTTGAGAAATAAATATATTTCCTTCCTAATTAATATATATATATTTTAGAAAGGCCATTAGGCCTGAATTTGTAGGAGGAGTAAGTCCCCTACTTAAACTCCCAGCCCCTACTCACCTCTGCCGTTCAGCTGATTGTCTATCCCCATAGCAACCAGCACTTCCGGTCCGAGCTTCCCGCCAGAACAGCTTCAGTCTCCTGCAGCAAGAGGTCCAGAGCAATCCTCCGTCCGTTCTGAGGCCCCAGCGCGGTTTTCCTCCCGGTCGCGGTACCTGGCTTCCGGTCACGAGACTGGCCAGCTCACGTAAGCTAAGTGAGGGAAATAGCGCTCTGCTATTTCCCTCCGTTCGGGCCTAAAAATGTAGGGGTAGGCTCCCTCTATCTTCTTTAAACATATCCATGCTCGGTTAACGTATTCAGCGTTCGCGCCAAAACGGACAAACGCCCGTTACACTTACGCATCGTTCACGTATTCGTACGGAAAAACTGCCTAACTATGTATAAGTATAAACGCTCATATTAATCGTTGTATTTCTGTTACTGTTCGGTCATACGCACGAACCTCGTACTTACCCGTTCGTGCATCCTTAACGTTAGATGATAATCCTATTCACCCCTCGCTATTTTCTCATTCAGTACTGATCTAGTCTTACGGTTTAAACGAACGCACGGTACAAATCCCTATTACGGTTAATTCTTTTAAACCATGCTAAGTAAATTTGTGTAAATTAAATTCATGAATTTTAAATGTAAACGCATATTCCCTGTTCGGTCAGTTAACTGCTGATACCTACATGTCAGTATTGGTTATTCAATCCGGTCTAACTACCAGTCTTTCTTAAACTGTGTTGGCCAGTTTGATATATCTAAAACATTTAAAATCTCAACAATTTATAAGATACGGTTCTTTTTTCCTACACCTAATTAAATAGTAACCACGTTTTAATATTCATTTTATTAATTCTTATAGACTTCTAATGTTACCAATATAAAGAACATGTTTTTCTGACTATACACCAACCCTATTCAAACCCTACATACAGATATTAATTATTAAACACGATCTTCTAGGGTAATTGCGTTAAATCCACATCTGTACTACATATTCTCCTTAGAATCACGCAGTCATTTATTCTTGCCTCTGTCACATGTCTTTGGCTTTACAGATTGCATCGGTTTCTTGCATTCCTGCTCAAAAGTTGCTATTTCAAGTTCTTTTTATTACAGGAACAGGTATAATATTTTTCTCACTTTGGTTTGATCCAGGTCCAGGCCTCAAATACAATTAAGCTATCTAGACTTGTCACAGCAAGACATGTTGGTATTTATTACATAATGTCACATCTGTCGTTAACTATTTAAATATTCATTGGTTAATCCTTAGCTCCAGTAGTATTATAGGCCTCCACCGGTTTCTACACATTAAACCAGTTACGCTCATCACAAGTTTCGTACTTCATTCAAGACCTTTCTATACAAGACCTTACGCGGTCTCGGTCTCATTACGATTGACTCACAGTCTTACGCCCACGGTATGTTAATTCTTTACAATTTCTCTACCCAGGCCTACGGACATACTGCCATCAGGCCAAGGAAAACATCCAACCTACCTGATCCGGTACTCAGGCATACCATCAGGTACTTCCGTCCTTACTCACGTACGGCAATCACTACCCCAAGGCCTCAAATCAGCCTTTCTCTTTAACGCAAACTCGGCCCAATCCTATACTAAACCTTTCAGATCCCTCAATTCAGGATCTCACGTTGCGCTCTTAACAGCCAACCCTCACTACAAACCATACATCACCACGATACGCATAAATACATTAACATCTGTCTTAATCCTCAGGCTTCTTCTTTAAGAACAGCAGCAGACAAGACTCGCCACATTAAAAAATACTAGAAGGTTCCAGTTATCATTTACAACCTTTTACGGTTAGTATCCACACATTACACCAGAATTTCCCAGTCAACCTTAAGTATACAACTGAACTGGCTACTGGGTCTAGGCTACCGCCTTAGCTCTCCCTATTAGGAAATCCGGTCCTGCGAGGCCATCTCCCACCTCAACCCGGAGGTACGGCCCCACAACCAAATCATAGTTATACGCCTCGCCCACCCTACTACAGGGCTTTAGTCAGGGCCTCACCTGTCATGGCCACACGTTTTGAATTCTCTTTACGGTCACCGAGAGGCCAACACCCTGCCACCACGTCTGTGGCCTCAATTTCCTAAGCCAAATCATAGGTAGAGCCTCTCACCGCCACTTGGCATTAGCAGGGCCTCACCTACCAAAAATCCCACAGATAAGTTTTTCGCTTCGGCACTAGCATTACAGTCCAGTTCTTCCAATAAATACCATCAATCATATCCCCCCTCCCCGTTTCCTTACTCCCCTTCTAATATCTCATTCACAAAATCATTTCTTTTAGAATGTCCCAAGAACCAATCCCCATCGAAGAACTGCCAGAAGAGATACCGTTTACGCCAACCAGACCAGAGTCTCCAGTCAAATCTCTCACCTCTTCAACTCCCACGTCCTTGAGAGCATGGACTATTCCCAAAATTACGGCCGAGTTTAGGCTCAGGGGAATCCCCTTTCCAGCCACAGCTAGAAAGGCAGAACTTTACAGGCTGCTTACCTACCAAGCCCGAGCCTAGGCCAAGCACTAGCTCTCAAGGACAGCCACCAAGCACTGGCACGGCCACCCAGGATACCCTGGCAGCAATCTTGGCCAACCTACAGACCCTTAATAGCAGGCTATCTAAGGTGGAGAGCGCCATCGCCTCCCCAGGTAATACCCCGGGCCTCCCAGTCTCCACCCCGACTGTCCCCGCTGTACCAGCATGCCCCCCCATACTCCCCTCGCCAACATCAGTCACAGCTATAGCTCCTTTTGAGTCACCAGCTGACTCCGTCCCAGACTCTATCAGGAAAGAAATCCTAGACGGGAAGGACGTGTGTCTGGTGTCTCTGCTTATAGCTTCACAGGACATACTGGAGAACAAGGCTTTCAATTACGGGGATATATCAGTAGTGCTTAAGACAAGAGATCCCAGGCTTAATAAAAAAAACTTTCAATTCCCCAGTTCGTGATAGGGATATACCGTGACATCATCTGCACGGTGTATCCCCACAGAAGAGAGGAGTTAGACCTCTACCTTCACAAGGTGGTGGATCTAGGCATCAAGTATGGGGGCTCTTCTTTCTACGACTATCATAAGTCAGTATCAGTGAAGGCGGCGACCCATCTGAAACAGTTCAACGTTAGAATTAACTGGTGTCAGATGGATAAAGAACTATTCTGTCGCCACTTCGCTGATCTCAGGCCCCCCTCTTGTTCCATATGTAATTCCACATCCCACATGGCGGACTTATGTCCCTCTGAAGCAGATCCCACCACCTCCACTCCCACCCCTCACAACAAACCAACGGGTGGTCTACGTGACAAGCTGTGTAGGCCCATCTCCTTTTTAGGCAAGACGCAGGTGTGCAATAATTTCAACGCAGGCTCCTGCAGTTTCAGCGCATGTAGATTATTGCACATCTGCTCCATTTGCTTCAGGGCACATACCAAGACCATGTGTCCTGGTTTTTTACTTAAGGTCACACCCTAGCAGGCACCTGGTGGAATATCTGACCACAGGGTTTACACAGGCGTTTCTCACGGGTATAGTAGCCATCCCCTCAGGTACACTTGAATGTCCTAATCTCCTGTCAGCACGTCTAGACCCAGTCTCCACAGACACTCTCCTTTCCTCTGAAATTACCAATGGTTTCATGATCGGGCCTTTCACCTCCTCACCTTTTTCCTCTTGGCACACTAACCCAATCGGCATCGCAGTTCCTAAATATTCAAATAAAAAATGTCTAATTATCGATTTATTGGCACCGCACTCCTCTTTTGTTCCCAGCATAAACGCACTCATTCCAGCAGACGAATTCTCACTCCAGTATGTAACTATTGACGATGCTATACAGGCCATCATCTCTTCTGGTAATCGCCCCTGGCTCAGCAAAACAGACATCACAAACGCGTTTAAGTTACTACCCATGCACCCCTCACTCTGGCACTTGCACGGTGTTAAATGGCGAGGAAAGTACTACTTCTCCACACGACTCACTTTCGGTTCTCGAAGCAGCCCCAAACTTTTCGATATCTTCGCTGAGACAATATGCTGGCTGCTTCTGACCGTCCTCAGGTGTCACTCCGTTATTCACTACCTAGACGACTTCCTACTGATAGAGCCAGGGGCACAAACACCCACCGCTATCAGCCGCACTACAGCACTTTTTTCCACACTTGGAGTACCTTTGTCCCCATCTAAAACAATTGGTCCCACAACTAAATTGACCTTTTTGGGGATAGAGCTAGATTCCTTTACCCTCAGAGCTAGCCTTCCCCATGACAAACTGACCCGCTTGAGAGGGGAGATAGACATGTTCCTGCGGAATGATGTTTGCACCAGGAAGGAACTCCAGTCCCTTCTGGGATCCCTGAACTTCGCCATGCGCATCATCCTGCAGGGAAGGTCTTTGCCTACTCCACGGGGGACCGGACTCTTGCCCAGTTTCATTGGACCCCCACGCCAAGGCTGACTTAGCTATGTGGGGGAAGTTTTTGGCAGAGTGGAACGGTATCTCCATGTTTATTCCCCCTCTCTCCACTTCCTCACCCATCATTCACACAGATGCTGCAGCCAACACTGGTTTCGCAGCCATCTTTGGGAACCACTGGTTTAGGGGTCACTGGCCCGCCGAGATGGATGCCTTGCCAGGATTCAGGGAGACCTCAGCCCTATTTGAAATCTATCCCATTGTGGCGGCCGCACACACCTGGGGTCATCTCTGGTCCGGCAAGGCAGTAAAATGCTACTCTGACAACTCGGCAGCTTGCGAAATCATTAACAAGGGGCGCTCATCATCCCTGACCATCATGCGGCTGATTCGCAAGCTGACCTGGCTAGCAGCAACCGGTCAGTTTTACTTAGTTTGTTTTCACATTCCGGGTATCCACAACACTGCGGCTGACGCGCTTTCTCGCTCTCAATTCCAGGTATTCTCTCAGGCACTCCCTACGGCTCACCACCAGCCATCCAGGACACCACAGTTTCACGAACTAATCCTGGACTGAGCACACTAATGCATCACGCTAGGACTCTCACTCACCAACCACTATCACCTAACACAGCTATCTCTTATAATAGGGC
>OW240918.1:157521314-157539408 GCA_933207985.1 Pelobates cultripes
CACTGAGCAGGCCCCCAATCCCTCTGTTACTGTGTCACTATACCCCACTCCCTCTAACATGTAAGCTCATTGAGCAGGGCCCTCAACCCCTCTATTACTGTCACTATACCCCCTCCCTCTAACATGTAAACTCACTGAGCAGGCCCTCAATCCCTCTGTTACTGTGTCACTATACCCCACTCCCTCTAACATGTAAACTCACTGAGCAGGGCCCTCAATCCCTCTGTTACTGTCACAATACCCCACTCCCTCTAACATAGAAACTCACTGAGCAGGCCCTCAATCCATCTGTTACTGTGTCACTATACCCCACTCCCTCTAACATGTAAACTCACTGAGCAGGCCCCTCAATCCCTCTGTTACTGTGTCACTATACCCCACTCCCTCTAACATGTAAACTCACTGAGCAGGCCCTCAATCCCTCTGTTACTGTGTCACTATACCCCACTCCCTCTAACATGTAAACTCACTGAGCAGGACCCTCAATCCCTCTGTTACTGTGTCACTATACCCCACTCCCTCTAACATGTAACCTCACTGAGCAGGACC
This sequence comes from Pelobates cultripes, assembly GCA_933207985.1. Lineage (NCBI taxonomy): Eukaryota > Metazoa > Chordata > Amphibia > Anura > Pelobatidae > Pelobates > Pelobates cultripes. The sequence continues at coordinate 157,521,864 of OW240918.1, forward strand.
TCAATCCCTCTGTTACTGTGTCACTATACCCCACTCCCTCTAGCATGTAAACTCCCTGAGCAGGCCCTCAATCCCTCTTTTACTGTGTCACTATACCCCACTCCCTCTAACATGTAAACTCACTGAGCAGGGCCCTCAATCCCTCTGTTACTGTGTCACTATACCCCACTCCCTCCAACGTGTAAGCTCACTGAGCAGGCCCTCAATCCCTCTGTTACTGTGTCACTATCACTGTGCGTTGATTTGTCTGGTTACAATTACGTGTCTGTTAGTCCACCCATTGTACAGCACTACGGAATTTGCTGGCGCTATATAAATAATATAATAAACAACATATCCTTATATACACATTATACTTTTTTTTTCTTTTCGTGTTCTAATATTATATTTGTTCTGCTTAAACATCTAGGGATAAAAGTGGTTTTGTTAAGATGTAGTGGTACCAGATTGTCTTGTACATAATGAGGGGTAATGACTTGCTGAGACGCATGGGAAATACCAGGAGGTTCAGAGGCACAATGCAGGTAGAGCACAATGGAGAAGGTTCAGAGGCACAATGCAGGTAGAGCACCCAGTGCCTTATAAGCACAAACCTGACCTGTATCCAGCATTTCAGAGGCAGCTAAATATCCAACTGTAATGCTGTATGTGCTGTGTTAATGGATAAACATAATTTGAGTTTAGGCATTGTTCGTACCTGAATCTGACATTATCGTACATGGGTCTCTTTAGTTTAATTTTTTCACTAGTAGTATAATTACTTCTTTTCAAAGTTGCTATTTTTTTTTCCCCAGCAATTTAATTCTGACTCTTTTTATTCTCTCTCTCTCTCCCAGTCTCTCTTTCTTCCTCATGGCTTCCCGTACAGTGTCAGCGAGGATTATCTGGAGTACCAACTGTGGGACACATTGCAGGTCATTATCCATTCTTCTCTCAAATGCAGTGCTCACTTATCCAAATGGTGTACTCATTCCTTCTCTACCGGCATCCCCCTCTTCTCACATCCTCCTCCTCTCTAACCCATCAATTCTTCCCACATCCTCCTCCTCTCTACCCCATCAATTCTTCTCACTTCCTCCTCCTCTCTAACCCACCAATTCTTCCCACATCCTCCTCCTCTCTACCCCATCAATTCTTCCCACATCCTCCTCCTCTCTACTCAATCAATTCTTCCCACATCCTCCTCCTCTCTACCCTATCAATTCTTCCCACATCCTCCTCCTCTCTACCCCATCAATTCTTCTCACACCCTCCTCCTCTCTACCCCATCAATTCTTCTCACATCCTCCTCCTCTCTACCCCATCAATTCTTCTCACATCCTCCTCCTCTCTACCCCATCAATTCTACTCCCATCCTCCTCCTCTCTACCCCATCAATTCTTCTCACATCCTTCTCCTCCAACCCCACCATCCCTTCTTTCATCCCCCCCCTTCATTTGTATTGCCTGTTCTCTCATCCTGCTTCTACTTTCATCTCTCATTAAACCTCTATCTATTCTAAACGTAGCTTTCTGTAAACCCCATAATCTCTTCTGTTAATTTTCCGTAACCACTATTATATTTTTTGTTTCTCATCCTTTCTCCACCCCATCACCTCTTCTCTCATTCCTCGTACCCGGTCACCACGTCTGTCTCCCTCCATCAACTTTTTTTTTTTTTTTTTAATCCCTTCTTTACCTGACCACCTCTTCTCTCATTCTTCCTCTACCCAAACATAGTATTTTCCCTCTTCATGTCACATACTTAGGCTTTTTTCCTCTGAATTTTCCTCAGGCCTTTGCCAGCAGCGTTACTGGTTCACTCGCAACACACTCTCTCCTCCGTGGATCTGGAGTTGGAGATAGCACTGCCTCCGTTACAGCTGCCACCATTACGTGGATTCTTAGGGGTACTCCTGTGCATACGGGGAGATTTGCTAATACTTATTTTATTTATTGTTCCTGTGAACGTTCATACAGAGTGTTATTTATCCTACAATTATCCAACTCTCTTTCACTCACTGTGTCTCCAGCTCTCTCTCACTTACTCTACCTGTTCAGCATCTCTTGTAATTTCTTCCTTTTATAGTTTATCAGATGCTGTCGGACGCTATCTGGCCTGTTGGCTCTCTTCCTGATGCTCTCCCCCTTATATTGCAGATGGCACGGGGATGTTAGGACGGATCATTTTTGCCTGGCTAAAAGGGTATGTGGTAAGTCTAGGAATGTAAAGGCAGGGGCCAGGAACATCTTTATGTTGTTGAACTACAAAGAAAAATAGGGGAAATTCTGCTCACAAACCAGACCCATAGTGTATAATAAATTATAAGTTTTCCAATTGGCCACTCACACTTTATATGCCAAATAATGCCTTGTAAATAATTTCCCAGTGAATGAATAGATATATCGTGTTCACAATATTCACTCTGCAATCACAAACCCTGGTTTTAGAGAGCAGAAATATGCAAAACTATAGTGCAAGTAAAAGATGTAACTAAAAAACGATTTATTCCCTTATATACAGCAGGTAGTCAATAGTCACCACACATTGTTCTGTAGTGGCTACAGTGTTTGTTCGTTCCTGCGCGTTTCGTCCCCATGGAATGCAAATGAACACCGAACTACAGGCTCTTTTTATATGGAAATGTCATAATAGTATTGCATTCAATTAATCTCAATGCCGGAATGATTCAATCGCTGATGTTCTATCTGTTATATTAGCAATAATATTAGTATTGTGTGCAGATCAATGAAATGTTGCTCAAAAATAGGAAAGATCGAATCATTTAATTTAAACATTCCACTTCATAATAAATCTAAATTGAAACATAGAATGTGACAGCAGGCATGAACCATTCCATAATTTTCTTAATACTTTCTTTGTTTTATTATTTGTTTCTTTTTATTAGATTTTTTTTATTTTTTTTTTATTTTTTATGAAAGCATTGATAGACATAACAACATCTAGGGGAAGGAACCTTACAGAAAAAATAAGGACTCCTATCCCCATTAAACATACAAAGGTATAATATTCTATTTCAAATTACGTCAGAAATAAGCCGTCAAGTACACAATAATGTACTAACATTAAAATCCCCTGAAGGGGATATCATGGTCCAAAAAGGGCCTTAAAAACCTTATGAATAAGACAGACAAAAACAAAGACAAAACTGGTCAGATATATTGCAGATCCAATACTACATTAAGTAATATCAGTATGTGGGCAAGGGGCCCGATAGTAGAGCCCGTTATGAGATCATCAAATTTGCCATAAGGTGAACGTATGCAGTAACCCCAGGTCCTCCAGCTCATTTAAAGCCCAATAACTTTTTCAACAATACTGGAATAAAACGACAAAATATTAAAATTAGGATATTCTCTCATATACATTAACCCCTTTTCCATCTCGACTTGGAATAGGAGTTGGGCTTTGACTTGATCTCTAGTAGGAATATCAGTACTTTTCCAAAATCTAGCAATTAATATTTTGGTAGCCATTAAACAATGTATAATCACAATATCAATATTATCCTTTATTTCTAAGCCCATAAGATGAAGTAGGGCAACCTCCGGTTTAAATTCCAAATGTATACCTCCAATTCTATTTATAAATTCAAATGTAGTTATCCAGAGAGACTTAATTCGATGGCAGGTCCGCCATATATGAAACATAGAGCCATCTGGGTGTAGACACAATTAGATGGATTAGTAATGGAAATTTTAGCAAGTCTAGACGGTACCAAGTACCATCTATACAATATTTTAGTAAAAGTCTCTAGAATATTCAGGCAATGAATGGTTTTTTTTTTTTTTAGTCCTCATAAAGGATTTACACCAACTATTAAATGGAATGGAAATTGCTAAATCAGTTTCTCATTTGGTTAAGGCTTTGGGGATAGGTGGGGTCCCTTTCATTTTTATTAGTTCAACTGCAATAGAGAAAATCTTTTTAACGTTACATCCTGAAAAGATTTTCCTAAACAATTTTCCAAAACAGCCATCTAAATCCAATATGTTATCTTAGCTCTTAATACGAAGAAAATTAAATAATTCTCTAGAGGGTAAATCTAACCAGTTTTTCAAAACTTCAAAGCTTTTCAATTGGTGATCATTATAAAGATCTTTTATCTTATGATTAGGATCTTTAAACCAATTCGTCAGGTTTATCTCTAGCATAAAACATTCTAACGACCTTAGACTAAGGTTCTCATATAGTTTTCTATTAATATTCAACTTCTTCTTTATATTAGTCCATTCTTTTAATGTCTGTGATAAAGACAAAGGAAAATGAGAACCAATCTCGCACAAATGCTTATTCTGGCTTGCCTCTCTCCATAGGAGGATTTCAAGGTTATCTAAACCAAGTCTGGCTGCCTCTATTTTATACCAAGCTTGGTCTATAGAGTCGCTTAGTTGTAATTTACTAGCATGAACAAGCATATTAGCCTGGTAGATTTGATTGACTAGTGGGTAACCTAACCCCCTCTGGTGGGCCTTCCTTGATAGAGTGTATGTACTAATTCTTGGTCTCTTCCCTCTCCAAACATAAGCTGTAATGCTATTTTGCAGCATATTCAGCCAATACAACATACAAGATCCAGGTCACTCACTCATTCACTAAACAGCGATTTCAAGGCTCACAGAACGTAATGGCTTTATTTAAAAAAACTAACCGAGGCAATAAACAATGGGGGTTTAGTTACAGTGTATGATCATACACTGAATAAGCCTGCCACAATGTCAATGCACCCCTCCTTTTGTGGATTAATAATAAAATTAATAAGTGAAAGTAATAACTCACTTCTTGCTTTCGGCAATTCAAAAATATTTATTATGAGAGGCTATCAAATAAACAATCCATATACATTTGATATTGTACAGCGCTAGCGCTACGGAATTTGTTGGCGCTATATAAATAATAAAATAATAATAATAATAATATAAATTAGTATATGTTGCTACCAAAACTAGTCATTGCTTGAATGGAAATCAGACTAAATTATCCCTGAAAACTATTTTCATATTCACGAAGCCCAACTTGATTTCCCTTGGTTCAGTAATTTTAATTACCGAACACCGACGAACCCCTAGCTCATTATCTTCAAATAAAACCACAAAATTTAAGTGCTCTCTCTGGGTGGCCGCCATTCGTATAACCAAACACACGTGCTACAGTAAATGGCGGTCATTTTGTCTACCGAATGCAGGCAGCTCTACTTGGTCTGAGTACGTGGAACTGTACGACAGATACCTGCCCAGCAGCAACCGCTAGCCACCAGGGCCAAAGATTCATTCCAGCCTTCCCAGAGCAATGTAGTAAGGCTTGGTGGACCTCTTGAATACTAAATGTGTAAAAAATTTAATTTTTTGTTTGTTTTGTCAGTGATTGTCTGAATAGGTCTGTGATTTTGTTTGTATGTCTGTATGGGTCGGTCTGTGATTGTGTTTATAGGTCTGATATTGTATGTGTGTGGGTCTGTGATTGTATGTATGTATGTATGTATGTATGTGACTTCAGTAGTGGGGAAAGTAATGGAAACCATGTTAAAGGATAGGATTGTTGAACATCTAAAATCACATGAATTTCAAGATCAGAGACAACATGGGTTTACTTCAGGGAGATCATGCCAAACTTATCTTATTGATTTTTTTGATTGGGTAACTAAAATTATAGATCAGGGTGGTGCAGTTGACACTGTTGCACATAGAAGGCTTATCAATAAACGGCAATCTAAGTTTGGATTCCAATATTGTTGAATGGGTAAGGCAGTGGCTGAGTGACAGGCAACAGAGGGTTGTAGTTATTGGAATATATTCGAAGCATGGGCTTGTCACCAGTGCGGTACCTCAGGGATCTGTACTTGGACCCATTCTCTTTAATATTTTTATTAGTGATATTGCAGAAGGTCTTGATGGTAAGGTGTGTCTTTTTGCTGATGATACGAAGATATGTAACAGGGTTGATGTTCCAGGAGGGATAAGCCAAATGGCAAATGATTTAGGTAAACTAGAAAAATGGTCAGAATTGTGGCAACTGACATTTAATGTGGATAAGTGCAAGATAATGCATCTTGGACGTAAAAACCCAAGGGCAGAGTACAGAATATTTGATAGAGTCCTAACCGCAACATATGAGGAAAGGTATTTTGGGGGTGATTATTTCTGATGACTTAAAGGCACCCAGACCATTTCTGTAAACGGTTAATGGATCAGTGCTTAGTGACCAGTTGCAGTATATGAAAAAAGGACAGCAACCTAAAGGTGTGATGTTCCCTCAAAACATCAATAAGGAGTACAAATGTAAAAACAGAATATTAGGTCGCGCCAAAGAATATATGAACAATGCGTACTTACATAAAATGGGTAAAATAGAATAAAGTCCTGATAAAAGGTGTGAGAATAAAAGTAGTCCAAGTTTGATTGTAGAGATGAAAAAGTTTGGTGGGCTTTTGTGGAATCTGAGGTAGTCAACTGTCCAGATAACGTAGAAGCATGCAGATAAAAGAGAAATTCCAATAGTGTAAAACTGTGGTGGAGAGACAGAGGTATTTGTGGTAGTAGTATTCCTAGTCACCTATAGTAGAGCTATGGCCAGCTCAGGAGTGAATCGCATTCAGTGGCGTTGATCCCCCACTGGTAGTAAATAGGTGTAGGTTGATGGTATAGGTCCTTGGTACGGGAAAGAGAAAATGAAAACAAATAGTGCTCTCTGTATGCAGCGGTAAAGGTAAGTATTTTAAAGGTATAGCACTCACATGTAAGTGAGCAGTATATACTGCTCACTGTAATATCGTGGGTGGTATACTCCCCACCTGGGATTCTTGGGTGAGTTGATAATCCAGAGTATTCAGTGACCAGGTAAAAGGTAAATAAAAGCAATAAAAATGCTATATATAAAAAAAGGCACAAGCACAATTTAAGGGGCCAATATTCTTTTAATAAAATACATTAAAAGACAGCCAAACGTGTTTCACCAATATATGTCATCAAGTGGCAATAAAAGCAGTACCTGGCATTGGAGTTTATATAGATACTACTTTGTCATACAGAATAAAATATATAGTTTATTTATCAAAACGAATGGTTAAAAGGCATAAAATAGAGAAAATAAGAATAATGCTAATAGGTGGTCACGTGGTGCGTGATGGGGGTATGACGCCACAGGTGCATTTGGGAGATGTATGATAAGCCCGCTTGGTTATATTACGACACAATACAAAAAAGGGGAGGAGCGGACCGCAACATAGCCGGGTTATAACGAAGGACCAACAGTGAAAAGGAGCCCATCACGCATGTGCGTGTAAGCGAAAGGCAATCGGGCGGATGTAGTCCCCGAGCGGGGAATAGCCTGCAAACACAAATGTGACGCTGGAGTATATAGATCTCAAATGGATATCGGAAAGGAACGCCAGGATTAATAATAACACAGTATTAACACAGAAGAACATATGAAATTCTCTACTTGATTTGTATGATCATTTAAAAAAACAGAATAATATGGAATAATATCAGCTGACATTGGGGAGATATATATAAACAGGGGAAAGCACTGTATAAAATATCATGCAATTCACAATGTAGCCTACCTTATCAGGCCAGAGTTGGATTGTTAACCCTTTTCTGTTTATAGATGATGGCTGAAAATGTCATCATAGAAAAGGGAGATATGTGAATATTACTGAAAGGACGGAGAAAAAAACCCCAGCAACATATATATGGGGAGTAGGAGGAAAGAAGGCACCAACAGTAAAATATATGGTGAAAAACTGAATAATGTAAAATAATAAATATGGAGAAAAAAAATAAATATATATATATATATATATATATATATATATATATATATATATATAAGAAAAGTGCGTAAAAAATATATGGGATACAAAATTATTGGATAAAATAATTAAAAAAAATATATAGTAAAATTATTAAAAAATAAAAATTGAATGATTATAAAAAAATTAAAAAGATAAAATTCCACGTTAAGACCTTCTGGAGAGAGCGTCTTTAGCTCAAACACCCAATACATTTCCCTTTTTCCTAGAATTCTTTTCATATCTCCACCTCTCCAGGGGATATTGCACTGCTCAATTCCGATACATTTTAATAATTTAGGGTCCTTATTATGTTTTTAAAAATGTCTTGATATGGAGTGGTTTTCATATCCTTTAATGATATTGCGACAACAGTGCTTTGCAAGTCTTATTTTTAAGCATCTTTTTGTCATCCCTATATATTGGAGAGCGCACGGGCACTTTAGTAGATGGATAATATTTTTGGAGTCTTTAATTAGGTAAGATTTTCCAGTATTAGTAGAAGAGAAGTGAGTAGTTTTGCATACAATACATTGATTACATTTGAAACAGCCTTTAGGTTTTGGAAGGGAACTTGTGGTCTTTTTTGTGTCTTTAATGTAGTTGCTAGTAAGCATACTCTTGAAACTGGGGTCTCCTCTAAATATGATATGAGGTTTGTCTGGAATTTGGTCCTTTAAATCAGGACTTTATTCTATTTTACCCATTTTATGTAAGTATGCATTGTTCATATATTCTTTGGCGCGACCTAATATTCTGTTTTTTCATTTGTACCCAGACCACTTCTGCCCATTGGAGTGGTCTGGGTGCCAACTCCCACTACCCTTAACCCTGCAAGTGTTATTATTGCAGTTATTATAAACTGCACTAATTAGCTTGCAGGGTTAACTCCTCCTCTAGTGGCTGTCTACTAGACAGCCACTAGAGGGCACTTCCTGGTTCATAGCACAGATTTTCTGTGCTAGAGCGTCACCGGACGTCCTCACGCTATGTGAGAACCTCCAGCGTCGCTAAAATCCCCATAGGAAAGCATTGAAAGCATTTCTTAACATGTATAGCTTGGAGGAAAAACGAGACATTGGGGATATGATAGAAACATTTAAATACATAAAGGGAATCAACACAGTAAAGGAGGAGACTATATTTAAAAGAAGAAAAACCACCACAACAAGAGGACATAGTCTTAAATTAGAGGGGCAAAGGTTTAAAAATAATATCCGGAAGTATTACTTTACTGGGAGGGTAGTGGATGCATGGAATAGCCTTCCAGCTGAAGTGGTAGAGGTCAACACAGTAAAGGAGTTTAAGCATGCGTGGGATAGGCATAAGGCTATCCTAACTATAAGATAAGGCCAGGGACTAATGAAAGTATTTAGAAAATTGGGCAGACTAGATGGGCCGACTGGTTCTTATCTGCCGTCACGTTCTATGTTTCTATGATTGCTTGTGTGTGTATAGGTCTAAGATTGTGTGTGTGTCTGATTATTTGTGTATAGGTCTGTGATTTTGTGTGTGTGTGTCTGGGATTATGTGTGTATAGGTCTGATTGTGTGTGTGTGTGTGTCTGGCCATGTCTGTGTTTAGTAGATAGCTCCCTAACTTGGTATCCCTAAGTACAGCAATCCCACATAAGGGAAAAAAAATGGGGAATTATCTACTAAACAAAATATCAAAATTTAAGAAAAGGGCTTTTAAAGTTTTAGTATACATTATCTATATTTATATATTTGATGTGTGGCCCGAGAAAGCCAAAAGGTTAGACACCCATGAATTAAGTTAAGTTTTCCTTAACTTTAAATGATGAACTGGTGTATATTTAATCCTTAAAAAGTTATAGATTTCAGACAGAGGTAAATTGAATGCAGTAATTAAATTGGTAAAAAGTTTAATATCTGAGGCAGTCATTACTTGATGTAAATAATGTTACACCTTTTCCATCTGGATTGATCCATTAAAAAAATAAATAAATAAAAAGGTCCCATGACATCATGATAAATGTTTTTTTAAAAAACCTTTTGTATTCTGGTAGGGGCTTGCGATAGCAATTCCACATTTATCTCCTACCTCATGTCTCTATCTCATGCCCTGTTTATGTTTTATATCCAATTGAAGTGTGTATATATGTACTAAGGCAATTTGCCTGGATTTGTGGGAGGTGCTGGTTTGCTACCTCTAGCCTACTTAAGGCACTCCCCTTACCTGGCTCCTTACCGTTCGAGGTCAGCGTTGAATGAGGATCCACTTCCGGGTTCTCTCAGACGCCATCTTGGTTTCAGTATCCACAAGGTTTTCACCGCGATAGCTGTGTCCAGGAATCCTGTTCAGGCCTTTCCGCCCGTCCAGCTTCTTCTGACACAGGTCTTCGTCGTAGATCGCGTCCCAGGGACTTCTAAACCGTAAGTCAGACCTACCTGTCACGCCAGGACCGGTTCCCACGGCGTACGGTACAGCACGGATCCTTGCCTTACGGTTTTTCCCTGTTTATGTCACGAATGTTTCAAGCCGTTCGTGGGTTTTTCAATCATACGGTCATTTGGCTGAACAGTATATTCGTACAATAGTCGTTTCGCATATAACTATTCCATGTTACATTGAAACGGATTATCAATTCAGTTGTTTTGCCGTTCGGCAATTTTCATATACGCTCAAACACGCTTGCAGTTCGCATAAGTTCATACGGTTAAACTATTCGTTCTAACTTCTGTTTTCCCTCACATTGGTTTCGGCTTTATTTCTATGTATTACGCATAATCCTTTCGTGGATTATATTCACCATTTCATGTATATAACATTCGGTTATCGAATTGCTTGTTTAAATAGATTATTTCTATTACTCTTTAAATGTTTCAGTGTTGTATTATGTCCATACAAACCAAGTCCACTTATCTGTATAGATCATTTTGACTCCCACGCTTTCAGGGGTCTGCATTACTTATCCATCCATCCAAATGGACTCAGCCTACGTTACAGGCCTCATTTCTGTGTTATTACTACGACACATACAAAGGATACAGTTTCATTTCAAGCAATAATTCTCGGGTCGAATCACGTACTGATCCAACCAATCATACGTCTTTTTCAGTACAGATATATCATATATATACATCACTTTACATCGCTTTAAGCATTTTGGGTATCCCTGCCTTTGGTTATTCTACTACATATCATACCTACGCTGTGTAAAATAGGCCATGACTTCATCCATGTTCTTTTCTATCAAACCAGCTACATTTCTGTACGGATCATTGAACTCCCACGCTTACAGGAGTTTTCATAATTATCCATTTCATTTCAATTAACTCAGCCTACGTTACAGGCCTCATTTCTTTGTCATGACCATGACACATAAGGCTCAAATTCCTTTTCATGCATACTCGGGTTGAATCACACGTACTGATCCAACCAATCATACGTTTCCTGCACAGTAATTTACATATATATATATATATATATCCTACATTTTATGTTTCCCTTACACACCATTATCATATAACACATATGCTGTTTGTACATAGGCCACGGCCTCCCTCAGATGTCTTATTTAAGCATGACAACATTTCTGAGCAACTCCTATCTATTCCCATGGTATCAACATTTTCAAAAAACATTGCTGCTACAGGCTATAAGACTGTTTGTTTGTTTTCTTTTCAACAATCCACACTCATCATACTACTCTCTTTTACCCATTTCAGGCTGTCAAGCTTATATATATTTGCTCCACACGTTTTATTCCTGTGAATTTGTCATACTACCAGGTACGTACACCTGCCCATATGGTATTCTACCATACATTTCATTTCGTCCCCTTAGGTTAGAGTACTGGCAATAGGGTCACAGGCTTCCCAATAGGTATTGTGAAGAAATGACTCCGTTCATCAGGATTTCTACCTTTGTTGCACAAGTTAATTCACCCAATTCAGCTGGAATTCGGCATATAGCTATAATTTCTACCATTCGAATGGATTCAGGCGAATTCCCCGTGTAAACTCTAGGTGGCCGCCATTTCGGCACTTTACACGTGGTCGCGGCCATTTTACGTGCGAACAGCGGTGTTTGCCCGTCAAACGCGTGGAACTAAAATCGGATACGCAAACAGGCGAACACCGCTGAGACCTCCATACATCCAGAACTTCGCACGGAAAAAACCGAATGACCGGCCGTTCGGTAGTTACATGCAACTTCGTATGGGGATTTCAACGACCACGAAGATGCGAACGGATGGCAGGACTTTCGTCTTTTTTATTCGCCTAAACGGAGACCGACCGCAGGGCCAAAACTTATGGAACTATTTTCGGCTAGATGATCCGTGCGGTCGGTCAAAACTTTAGTGCTCCATATCTCCCGAACCATTCATCCGAATGGACTGATTTTTTGACATATTGTCCCCACCAGTGAGCACTATCCAGCGGTGCCCAATTTAAAGGTGTACCCCCTGTTTTTGGGGTACATCCAGAACTGGGGTAAAATAGTGCACGTTTTAATGAAGTTAACTGTTTATCAGGGGGGAGGGAGGTAGGGGCTGTAACCTGTACCTGATTGGTGATTTAATGCCTCCCCCTGGGTGTGTATTTTTTGTCTGTAACCCTAATAAAAAGCAGGCTGGAGATTCCAGACCTCAGATCTAATTGTATCCTGATTCTGGACTCTGACTGTTATTTGGGAATTCGTATGCTTTACCAAGGGGATTATCTTGGGAAGCTGTTATATTTCTTATGGACTTCATTGCTTGGAACTACCTTAGACGCTGGCATTGCAGGAGGAATTATCAAAGCGGTTCAGCTATACTTGATTTCCTTACAACTGGTGGCAGCGGTGGGATTCGAACCCCAAATGGACATTTCAAAACAAGCAAAGGAATGAATGGCTCAGCAGTACCAGCTACTTAAAAGAACCACGCTAAAGGACTTACTGGAAGCTCGAGGCAGAGTGGCAAGTAACAAAACAAAAGCCACGTTAATTGCGGAGTTAATGCAGAGCGATAATACCAGTAATACAGAGATGGATCAAGAGGAAGAAACCGTGATGCAAAAGGACATCCGATGGACACTCAGTTTATTGGGACCCAATCCATCCTCAGAGGCGATACTGCAGGTCGTAGCACAAGCCAGACAAGCGCAAAAAGAGCGAGATGACCGGGACAGAGCGTCACAGGAGGATTTGCTACACCCCCCGAGAAGTATTGGGGAAATACCAAAGAAGGTAAATTATGCAGCGTTTAAATCATTTGTTGACAATGAAATGGAAATTGACAGTTACTTGCAAGACTTTGAACGTCAGTGTGCACTGGAGGGATTAGACGCCACCAAATGGGCTGCAGTCGTCAGCAGTAAATTGTCAGGTAGAGCAGCCGAGGCGCTGCGAGCAGTACCTGAGGGGGACATACATAATTATGAGAAAATAAAAGACATTTTGTTGGCCAGATATGCGGTAACTCCGGAGGCATACCGGAAAAAGTTTAGAGACCTGAGAAAGACTGGGAGAGATTCCCATACGGAATGGGCTTTTCGCTTGCAGCGGGCAGCCCGCAATTGGATGAAGGGCTGCCAGGCAACCACCCTAGAAGAAGCTTTGCAACTAGTAATACTGGAGCAATTTTTTAATCATACTGCAGAGGACATAAAAGACTGGGTAAAAGATAGGAAACCAAAAACCGTGGAGGAGGCCGCTAGGCTAGCGGACGAGTACCAGGATAACAGGAGGAAGGAGCCAGGGGCGAGCAGACCACCATTTAAGCCTCAGTACACAGCTCCAACAAACCCGGCTCCACCTAGACCTGCCATAGGTAACCCCCTACCGAACCCAGCAAACACACCTCGACCTCCTGCAGTGTGTCACTACTGCAAGCAACCAGGACATTACAAGCATCAGTGCCCTCGCTTAAACCGGGGAAGCTGGGAACGGCCAGCCCCACAACAACCCAGGGCAGCTGCTCACTGTGTGCAACAGGAACACACAGGCCCTGCCCTTAACCACGAAGAACAGTGGAGCGTATTACATGAGGTCAATCCAGTACAAGCTGGGGGGACAACCGGGACCACCACCGCCAATGGATTACCGTCGATGGCGTGGGGGCCCGGGCGCTGAGAGACTCTGGGGCTACTTTGACTGTGGTACAGCCCCACACGGTCAGAGCACAAGCTCGCACCGGACGCACAGTCGCTGTAAGGGTGGCTGGGGGCGCTATTCACAAACTGTCCACCGCTAATATGTTTGTTGATTGGGGTTCCGGGTCTAAACAACTGGAGGTGGGGATTATGCAAGAACTGCCCGCCGAGGTTTTGTTGGGAAATGATGTGGGATGCCTAACCTCTCAACTAGCCCGAGACCCCCCTGCCGAGGCCTACCCGGTTACCACCCGAGCTCAAGCCAGACTGGAAGCTCCGCTGCACTCTGAGGAGAACCAGGTAAGAGTCGAAATACCCCCATTACCCGATCCCCCCGTACCCTTCTGGGATACCCCCCAGGGGTTTGAACAGGAACAGCGTACTGACCCCACATTAGAAGGCTATAGGAAGGCCGCGGCCGCTACCCCCGAGGACAACCCGCACGAAAAATTTGAGTGGTATAAGGGGTTGCTATATAGGGTAACCGAGGGGGTGGGACAGGGGGCTACCTAGGTCATAAAAAGACAGTTAGTTGTGCCCCGTAAATTTCGGGCTGAGTTGTTAAAACTCAGTCATGACATTCCCCTAGCAGGACATTTAGGTGTCAAAAAGACCAGAGACAGGTTAACTCAAACCTTCTTCTGGCCCAGAGCTACCCAGGACCTAAAGTACTATTGTAGGACATGTGATGTATGCCAAAGGGTAGGGAAAAGGGGAGACCTTCGGAAGGCTAAGCTTCACCCCCTACCCATCATCGAACAACCCTTCCACCGAGTAGCGGTGGATTTAATAGGTCCCCTCAGTCGCCCCAGTCCGTCGGGCAAAAAGTTTATCCTAACGGTGGTTGACTACGCCACTAGATACCCGGAGGCAGTCGCCCTCACCAATATAGAAGCCGAGACCGTGGCAGAGGCCCTTATTCAGATATTCACCCGAGTAGGTTTCCCGCAGGAGATACTCTCCGATCGGGGGACGCAGTTCACAGCCACCCTGACGCAACAACTGTGGCAGAGCTGCGGAGTGCAGCCCCTGTTCAGCGCCCCGTATCATCCCCAGACTAACGGGCTCTGTGAACGTTTCAATGGCACTCTAAAACAGATGCTAAAAAACTTTTACAGAGTCCCACAAGAATTGGGAAAAATTCCTTCCCCACCTTCTGTTTGCCTACCGTGAGGTGCCCCAGGCCTCCACTGGGTTCTCCCCCTTCGAACTCCTGTACGGGAGAAAAGTTCGGGGCCCACTGGAGCTCGTACGGGAACACTGGGAGGGCAATACAGATGAGGGGGGAGTCCCTATCGTCCAGTATGTCCTGGAGTTCCGGGACCGTCTGCGGGCCCTCACCGAATCGGGTCTGGGAGAACCTGCAGGCGGCCCAGGAGGACCAGAAAAAGTGGTACGATAGGAGGGCCCAGGATAGAGTGCTGGACTTAGGGCAGAAGGTACTGGCTCTGAGGCCCGTTAAAAAGGACAAGCTGCAAGCAGCCTGGCAGGGACCTTTTAAGGTAGTGGAACAGGTTAGCGAGACTACCTACATCGTGAGCAAATGCTCAGATGAAAGGCTGACCAAAGCCTTCCATGTGAACATGCTCAAACCATATTTTGAAAGGACAGAGGAGGTGGGCGCCGTGTGCGCCCCGCCACAGAGGATAGTGAAGGGCTACCCCTCCCTGACTTACTGGATACCACCCCCTGTACTATTGACCAAGTAAGCTTGGGGCAAAATTTAGACCACCTGGAGAAAGGCGAGGCTACTCAACTGCTGCAGGGATACCGAGAGATGTTTTCCGCTACCCCCGGCTATACCTCCGCTGCGGTCCACCGTGTGGAAACCCAGGGAGAGACGCCCCTACGGCAACAGCCATATCGGATCCCGGAAGCAGTACGTGAGAGTATGCTCACCGAGTTAAGGGATATGTTAAGGCTAGGGGTAATAGAACCCTCCCAAAGTCCTTGGGCCTCCCCGGTGGTACTAGTACCGAAGCGCAACGGCACTACGCGCTTCTGTGTAGATTACCGGAGGCTTAACGACCGTACCATAACCGATGCCTACCCCATGCCTAGAATAGATGAGCTCTTAGATCGTATGGCGGGGGGGAACTACTTGACTACCCTGGACCTGTGCAAGGGTTATTGGCAGATCCCCCTGGAGCCTGCGGCTATCCCCAAGTCGGCGTTCGTCACCCCGTTTGGGCTATACCAATTCAAGGTTATGCCTTTTGGGATGAAGAACGCCCCGGCTACGTTTCAGCGGATGGCGGATAGGCTCCTGGAGGGATTGCAGGACTTCGCATGTGCGTATCTAGATGATATTGCCATCTATAGCCGCACATGGGGAGACCATCTGGGTCATGTGTCCAGGGTACTCGAGCGAATCCACCTCGCCGGGCTCACTTTAAAACCCGACAAATGTCACGTAGGCCTAGCCGAGGTCCAGTATCTGGGTCACCGGGTCGGCTCCGGTAGACAACGCCCAGAGCCCGCTAAGGTAGAGGCCATAGCTAACTGGCCCCAACCCCGGACCAAAACCCAGGTACTGGCTTTCTTAGGGACGGCCGGGTATTACAGGAAGTTCGTCCCAGAATATAGCGCCCTGGCCAAGCCCCTCACGGACCTTACCAAAAAGGCCCTTCCCAAACAGGTAGCCTGGACCCCAGAGTGCACGGACGCTTTCCAGAAGCTCAAAGCGGCATTGAGTGAGGCCCCTGTGTTGGCAGCACCCGATTACACTAAACAATTTCTTGTACACACAGATGCCTCCATGTTTGGGCTGGGAGCCGTACTAAGCCAGGTGGGGGCGGATGGCATGGAACACCCGGTGGCATACCTCAGCCGTAAACTTTTGCCCCGAGAAGTCAGCTATGCCACCGTAGAAAAAGAGTGCTTGGCCCTCGTGTGGGCCCTCAAGAAACTTCAGCCCTATCTGTACGGGCGAGCGTTTACCCTTATGACCGACCACAACCCCCTGGTATGGCTCAACCGGGTAGCTGGTGACAACCCCAGGCTACTCCGGTGGAGCTTAGCTCTCCAACCATACAATTTTACCATGCAGTACCGTCCGGGTAAACAAAATGGGAATGCGGATGGACTGTCCCGCCAGACCGAACTGGACACCTAAAGACATACTTTCATCGGACATCCCCAAGCCAACCCGACAGGGTCTAGGCGGGTATGCCGACCTATGGACTTATAGGGGAGCAGTGTGAAGAAATGACTCCGTTCATCAGGATTTCTACCTTTGTTGCACAAGTTAATTCACCCAATTCAGCTGGAATTCGGCATATAGCTATAATTTCTACCATTCGAATGGATTCCGGCGAATTCCCCGTGTAAACTCTAGGTGGCCGCCATTTCGGCACTTTACACGTGGTCGCGGCCATTTTACGTGCGAACAGCGGTGTTTGCCCGTCAAACGCGTGGAACTAAAATCGGATACACAAACAGGCGAACACCGCTGAGACCTCCATACATCCAGAACTTCGCACGGAAAAAACCGAATGACCGGCCGTTCGGTAATTACATGCAACTTCGTATGGGGATTTCAACGACCACGAAGATGCGAACGGATGGCAGGACTTTCGTCTTTTTTATTCGCCTAAACGGAGACCGACCGCAGGGCCAAAACTTATGGAACTATTTTCGGCTAGATGAT
>OW240918.1:157539508-157553754 GCA_933207985.1 Pelobates cultripes
CTTATTAGTGTAGGGAGAGGATGCTGCCGCTGATAGGGACAGCTTAGGAAAGAATTCTGCAAACTAGTACATTAGTGGGGTGGGGTGCACTTCATATCTGAGAGTCAAATAGAAGCTTCAAATACCACGGTTACATCGGATTTTTAAAAAGTACATTTTTTTGGTTCTAATTAGTACATTAGTGGGGTGCACTTCATATCTGAGAGTCAAATAGAATCGTCAAATACTGCTGTCACATTGCAGTTTTAAAACTTACATTTTTTTGGGTGCTAAAAAGTGCACTTAATATCTGAGAGTCAAATAAAAGCATCTAATAGTGTGCTTACAGTGCAGTGGTAAACATTCTTATTTTCTGGGTGCTAATCTGCTAAATAGTACATTTTGGGGCGTGCACTTCATATGTGAGAGTCAAATAGAAGCATCAAATAGTGCACTTACTGTGCAGTTGTAACATTCTAATTGTTTTATTGCTAATCTGCTGCTTACATTGGAGTTTTAAAAAGTAAATTATAAAAAAAACATTTTTTGGGTGCTAAATAGTATATTTGGGGTGTTTACTTCATATCTGAGAGTCAAATCGAAGCCTAACTTTGATTCGAATTTACTACATCGGTCACTTGTAATATTGTTTCACATCTACAACACTTATTACACAGATCTAAGTGATAGAAAACAGATTGATATTTTCTACACTAGAAACTACCAGATAACAAGCTGCTATATTCAAACCAGTGATCAATAGCTAAGAGGTACTTCAACAATATTGTAATTCTGGGGCAATACCCTCACAAGACAAACTGAGAGATCAGTTTATAGGGAAAACTGTTGCCTGGAGGAAATTCTAAAACAATTTCCATATGTCCTTTGCAGACTTTACATGCTGGAAAAACACAGGTGCCAACTGCTGTGGCTTTATGCAGTGTGCATACCGGCAAGGAGGGCAGGGTTAAGGAGTGGGTGGAAGACGATGTGTGCTAATCTGCTAAATATTACATTTTGTGGCCTGCTCTTCATATCTTAGAGTCAAATAGAAGCGTCTAATACTGCGGTTACAGCGCAATTGTAAACATTCTAATTGTTTTGCTGCTAATCTACTAAATAGTACAATTGCGACCTGCGGTGCACTTCAAATCTTAGAGTCAAATAGAAGCGTCAAATAATGCACTTACTGCGCAGTTGTAAACATTCTAATTGTTTTGCTTCTAATCTGTTGCTTACATTGGAGTTTTAAAAAGTAAATTTTTCTTTTTTTGGTGCTAAATAGTATATTTGGGGTGTTCACTTCATATCTGAGAGTCAAATCGAAGGGTAACTTTGATTCGAATTTACTACATCGGTCACTTGTAATATTGTTTCACACTTGTTACACAGATCTAAGTGACAGAAAACAGATTGATATTTTCAACACTAGAAACTACCAGATAACAAGCTGCTATATTCAAACTAGTGATCAATAGCTAAGAGGTACTTCAACAATATTGTAATTCTGGGGCAATACCCTCACAAGTCAAATTGGGAGATCAATTTATAGGGAAAGCTGTTGCCTGGAGGAAATTCTAAAACAATTTCCATATGTCCTTTGCAGACTTTACATGCTGGAAAAACACAGGTGCCAACTGCTGTGGCTTTCTGCAGTGTGCATACCGGCAAGGCGGGCAGGGTTGAGGAAAGGGTGGAAGATAATGTGGAGGATGATGAGGTCCTAGACCCCACATGGAATCAAGGTTATGCGAGTGACATGTGCAGTTTGGAGGAAGAGGCGCTGGTCGCACAGAGGCACCAGCACAACATAAGAGGGAGCAGGGTGCAAAAGCGGTCGTCGGCATGTATTAGCTCGAGAATTACTAGTTATCCAACTAATACATGTTCACACGGATGGTCACTGACTCCTCAATCTATGGGTCACTTAGTATAAACTAGGTACACATTAGCAGAGACTTGTGAAGGCCTTTTCTCCATGCATCAGGAGTTGAGCATTTCTCCATGCATCAGGACTGCAAGAAATGCACCGCATTCTGAACGGTTGAGGTCTATGTTCCGTCTGCCGAAAAGTCGTAGTTCCCTGTAGTCTCGGTAAAGACCTGCGGGCTAGTGAATAAGGGAAGTAGTAACAAAGAGGGGGAGTTAATAAGGGGGAGTACTCAGGCTATCACAGAGCAAGTTGGGTGCTCTTTGTCAGGGATCCGTGGGTGGCTAGGAGGGGAGGCTGCACGCCACTTGCAGCACTCACCCTCGGTCCATAGCCGCCCGCGGTCTCCCCTCTGCTTACCTGTCGGTGAGCGGCGTCTCCTCTCTGCCGCTCGCCGCCCGCGTCCTCCACGCCCCCCAGCGGCAGCATGTATAACGCTGCACGCTGGGAGGTCACTGAATTATGTAAACGCCGGGGTCACGTGAGTGACCCGGCGTTAAAGGAACAGTACCACAATCACAGTGGGAGGTATAAATATCCCCCACGTGTGATTGTTAATTCTGATTGGAAGTTATCCAATCAGAATTAAACCAAGGGTATTTATACTTACCTTTCCTGTCCCTCAGTGCCCTGTTGTGGTCTTGTGATACCTGTAGCGTAGTGTTCTCATCTTGCTCTCTGGTTACTGATTATTTGGCTCGTTATTCCGATTATCCTGTCTTCTCCACTCCTTTGACCTCGGCTTGTTTCTCTTTCTCCCGTTTTCTGGCTCCCTTTACTTGGCTTGTCTCCTGACTATTCTTAGCGTGCTTAGCCCGGCCACTCTAAGGACCTCTCTGTGACCTGTTAGAGTGTTAGGTTCCGGAATCGTGACATTACAACAGGGCCACCATGGAACCTGCTGACATTCCACAGCTGTTAGTGAATCAGGAGGCTAGAATGGATGGTTTAGACCACCATATGGATCAGTTTGCCCAGGCTTTACAAACCATACTGGCTCGTACTGCCCACTTGCAACCTGCCGTCCAAGAAGCTATTGCTGCTGTGCCAGAACCCATTCCTGATCCAGTACCCGCTCCTGCTCACGTGGTTCACATGACGCCACCTCAGCGCTATAGCGGTGATCCAGCATTGTGCCGTGGTTTCCTCAACCAAATTGATATTCATTTGGTGATGAATCCTCGTTCCTACCCCACTGACAGAACCAAAATTGCTTTTTTGATTAACCATTTGTCCGGGAAAGCTCTAGCATGGGCTAATCCCATGTGGGAGAATACGTCCCCAATGTCCTTTTCAGACTTCTTAACAGCTTTTAAACGTACGTTTGACCAACCCGACCGGGTTGCTTCTGCTGGCAAAGCTCTGCTTAGGGTTCGACAGGGTAATAGATCTGTAGCAGATTATACCATTGAATTCCGCACTCTGGCAGCTGAAGTGGTCTGGAATAACGACGCTCTTGTAACAGCTTTTCAGGAGGGTTTGGCCGCTTACATATTAGATGAAATAGCATCCAGGGAAATGCCTGTTCTTCTGGATGATCTAATAGATTATGTCATTCTAATTGACAACCGTATTAGAGAGAGGCGTAGTCACAGAAGGATGAACACACAGGGGTTACCTGCTTTACCCAGTACTGCATTACTAGCATTACCTCCCCCTACTCAACCACCTCCCGAACCCATGCAATTAGGTGCTGTAGGCTTATCTGAAGCTGAAAGAACGTACCGCAGAAGGGAGGGTTTGTGCCTTTATTGTGGTAAGAGGGGGCATCTCCGAAGAAACTGTCCTAGTTTGCAGGGAAACTCCAGCACCTAAGGCCTAGAGAGGGGTCGGCCTCGGGTGTTATGGTTTTTTCCCCTCATATGTCCATCTCCAGACCATTTATTACGGTTACTCTTTTGGTCAATAAAACCACGATAACAACTAAAGCCTTGATCGATTCAGGTGCTGCAGACAGCTTTATGGATGAGAACTTTGCTAAAACCGCAGCCTTGAATCTGATCCAAAAGGCCACACCGTTGGCCATTGAGGCCATAGATGGTAGACCACTTGATAAACCTCTGGTGACCCATGAAACCCAAGAAATGGCTATGGTCGTGGGTGCCTTACACAAAGAAAGGATAACCTTCCAAATAATTGACTCCCCTACAGCTTCCATCATTCTGGGCTTTCCCTGGTTAGTTAAGCATAACCCAGTACTCGATTGGGGTTCTCTAGATATACTCTCCTGGGGGGTATCTTGTCAACAAGACTGTATGGCCCGTTTACATCCCGTTTGTTTACTTAATGTGCCTACAGCTAAACAACTTTCTGTTTCTGTCCCTCCTGTGTATGCAGACCTCGCATTGGTCTTTGAAAAGAGGGAAGCTGATAAACTACCTCCACACCGGGATTATGATTGTGCCATAAATTTGTTACCTGGAACGATGCCTCCTAGGGGTAAGGTCTACCCGCTTTCTGAGAAAGAAAACCAGGTCATGGAGGAGTACATACAGGAATCCTTACGTAAAGGTTTTATCACAAAGTCCTCCTCTCCGGCTGGTGCTGGTTTCTTTTTTGTTGCTAAGAAAGAGGGCGATTTGAGACCATGTATAGACTACAGGGGTCTGAATAATATAACAATTAAAAATGCTTATCCTATCCCTCTCATTACTGAGTTGTTTGACCGTGTTAAAGGTTCTAGATATTTTACTAAACTAGACCTCAGGGGGCTTACAACTTGGTTCGGATAAAAGAAAATGATGAATGGAAAACAGCGTTCAATACACGCAGTGGGCATTACGAGTATCTAGTCATGCCTTTTGGACTGTGTAATGCTCCTGCTGTCTTTCAGGACCTCATAAATGATGTCCTTAGAGATCTACTGCATGTCTGTGCTGTGGTTTATCTCGATGATATACTCATATTTTCCCTGATTTGGAGTCACATCATGCCCATGTGAGGAAGGTACTTAAGAACGGTCTTTATTGTAAATTGGAGAAATGTTTATTTGACCAGAAATCAGTACAATTCCTAGGGTACGTCATTTCTGAACAGGGGTTCAGCATGGATCCTTCTAAATTAGAAGCCATATTGTCTTGGCCTCTCCCTCAAGGCCTTAAGGCAATACAGCGATTTCTAGGCTTTGCCAATTATTATCGCAGGTTTATTAAAAACTTTTCATCGGTCATTTCTCCTATCA
Organism: Pelobates cultripes; assembly: GCA_933207985.1. Taxonomy (NCBI): domain Eukaryota; kingdom Metazoa; phylum Chordata; class Amphibia; order Anura; family Pelobatidae; genus Pelobates; species Pelobates cultripes. Next base: position 157,544,599 of record OW240918.1, read on the forward strand.
CGAAACTAACTAAAAAGGGTTTGCACCCCAGGGTTTGGACTCCTGAAGCCATCAAAGCCTTCGAAACTCTCAAAAAGGCATTTGCCACTGCCCCTGTGCTACACCATCCTGATCCTTCCCTTCCCTTTATAATGGAAGTAGACGCTTCAGAATCAGGTATAGGAGCTGTATTATCACAAAGATTATCCTATAACGAACCCCTCCATCCCTGTTGTTACTTTTCTAAAAAACTGTCTGATTCGGAAAAGAATTACGACGTCGGGAATAGGGAACTATTAGCTATTGTGATGGCATTTAAAGAGTGGAGGTACTTATTAGAAGGAGCTAGACACAAAATCCTGGTTATAACTGATCATAAGAATCTCTCCTATATAGCTGATGCTAAAAGGTTGTCCTCTCGTCAAGCCAGATGGTCCTTATTTCTTTCACGCTTTCAGTTCATTATCACATATAGGCCTGGGTACCGTAATGTCAAGGCTGATGCTATCTCCCGACAATACGAACCTTTGGAGTCTATCGCCCCCACTCCTGAACCCATTGTACCCACGTCTAAGATAATAGCTGCTACCCGTTTAGTTATTTCGTCTCTTTTCCTTGATGGTATCAAGGCATACCAAACCCAAGCACCCTCTGAGACACCTGTTGGTAGATTATACGTGAAAGAAAAAGATAGAAAGAAATTGTTAGCTTTATTTCACACCGCCAAAACGGCTGGCCACCCAGGGGTTACCAAAACATACAAGGGTCTCCTTCAACAGTTTTGGTGGCCTTCACTTAAGCAAGACGTGGTGGATTATGTGCAGGCTTGTCGTGTTTGTGCACAGTGTAAGTCCCCTAATGTCAAACCCCCGGGACTCCTAATGCCTTTATCCGTACCCAAGAAACCATGGACCCACTTATCCATGGACTTTATTGTGGATCTTCCTTCATCCGATGGAATGACAGTAATTTTGACTGTGACTGATAGATTCTCTAAAATGGCACACTTTATTCCACTTAAGAAACTACCTTCTGCGGTTCAGTTGGCTCAGGTATTTGCCAAAGAGGTTTTCCGCTTGCATGGTATACCACAGGATATCGTATCTGACAGGGGTCCACAATTTGTCTCTCGGTTTTGGAGGGGCTTTTGTGCTGAGATGGGGATTTCCTTGTCGTTTACTTCCTCCTATCATCCACAATCTAATGGAGCGGCCGAACGGGCGAATCAATCTGTGGAGTTATATTTACGTTGCTTCACGAATGCACACCAGGACAACTGGTCTCACCTCCTTCCTTGGGCTGAATTCGCCAGGAACACTGTGACTCATTCGTCCACTGGCTTAAGTCCTTTTATGGTTGCTTATGGGTTCCAACCCTCTGTCCTTCCCGGCGTGTTCTCCGACAAGGGAATACCCGCTTTGGACGAGCACCTCACCTCCTTACGGAAGATGTGGGATCAGGTCCATGCTACTCTTTCTCGTGCGACTGCTACTCAGAAGAGATTTGCTGATCGTCGTAGGGGTGCTGCTCCCTCTTATGTCCCGGGTGATAGGTTGTCCTCTAAGAATCTCCGCCTCAGGGTCCCCTCAATGAAATTCGCACCCAGGTTCCTTGGCCCCTATAAGGTATTGCGTAGGGTCAATCCTGTGTCCTACTCCCTGGCCTTGCCTCCTTCCATGCGTATACCTAACACTTTCCACACCTCCCTTTTGAAGCCCCTGCTCTGTAATCGATTCTCTGGTCCTCTCAGGCGTCCAGATTCCCTCCGCGCTGTCTCGAATGACGTGTACGAAGTGGCTGCTCTGCTTGATTCTCATTTTTCTCGGGGTCGGTTGCAGTATCTGGTTGATTGGAAGGGTTATGGCCCTGAGGAGCGGTCCTGGGTTTCTGCCTCTGACTTAAATGTGCCCTCTTTGATCTGCTCCATTCATGCGCGGTTCCCTTTGAAGCCTTCGGCTTCCCGCCCGTTGGGCGGACCTCGAGGGGGGGTTATGTCAGGGATCCGCGGGCGGACTTGCAGCACTCACGCCACTTGCAGCACTCACCCTCGGTCCATCGCCGCCCGCGGTCTCCCCTCTGCTTACCTGTCGGCGAGCGGCGTCTCCTCTCTGCCGCTCGCCGCCCGCGTCCTCCATGCCCCCCCAGCGGCAGCATGTATAACGCTGCACGCTGTGAGGTCACTGAGTTATGTAAACGCCGGGGTCACGTGAGTTAAAGGAACAGTACCACAATCACAGTGGGAGGTATAAATATCCCCTACGTGTGATTGTTAATCAGAATTAAACCGAGGGTATTTATACTTACCTTTCCTGTCCCTCAGTGCCCTGTTGTGGTCTTGTGATACCTGTAGCGTAGTGTTCTCGTCTTGCTCTCTGGTTACTGATTATTTGGCTCGTTATTCCGATTATCCTGTCTTCTCCAGTCCTTTGACCTCGGCTTGTTTCTCGTTCTCCCGTTTTCTGGCTCCCTTTACTTGGCTTGTCTCCTGACTATTCTTAGCGTGCTTAGCCCGGCCACTCTAAGGACCGGTATAGCACCCTTACTCTCTGTGACCTGTTAGCGTGTTAGGTTCCGGAATCGTGACACTCTTATTGGAAGTGATCCAGACTCCAGTGCGCATTATCATGGGATCCTTTGTCAGGGCCAAGGGTTAGCAAAGGTTGGGAGAGTCTACTATGTGGTTGAGTCCTTTTGGACCTGTTGCAAGGGGAGGTTGGGGTGGTCATGGTGTTTGTTGCGATTTGTGGTGATGAAAGTCACTCAGCGTTGCCATGTTTTTGAGAATATAGAGTAGTTCTACTATTCGTTAAAGGCGTCAACTCTAAGTATCCACTCCACCACAGTGGGGATCTTTGTAGATCTCCAGTACAGTGGTATGAGGGATTTTGGCGGCCAGTAGTAAAAATGGGAGGCTTGATTTGCGTAGTGTGGCTAAAGGGATGGTGGTGTATAGAAGTAGGATCTCTGCTGGGCCAGTAGTGATTTGATACCCACTTGCGGTGCAAATGAGAGTTATGAGCATGTCCCACAGTGTCTTGATGGGAGGGCAGTTCCCCCATATGTGGGTGATTGTACCAGTATCATTTCCACATTGCCAGCACACATCAGGTATCGAGCAGTTCCATCTGTGTAGTTTGTTTGGCATGTGGTACCATCTGGTGAGCAGTTTTAAGCCTACCTCGAGAGGTTTGGAGCTCAAGGGAGTAGGTAACTTGAAAGATCTTTTGCCATTGATGTATGGTGAGTGAAATATGGAGTTTTTCTTCACAGAGTCTGGTGTATGAAGGTAATGTGAGTGCTAGGGATTTGTGGAGTGGCTTATAAGCTTTGGACAACATCCGTTTGGGTGCGTACTTGTGAATTGCAGGCTTGTTCAAATTCTGTCAGGGGTCATTTGTCCTTCTCCAAGCTGGGTAGTGATTGTAAATAGTGTAGTAGTTGGTGGTGTTTAAATTTGTCTGTGAATGTGGGTGTTCTGTCGTGTAGGTAGGAAACCAATGAGGGTGGGCAGTCTGTGGTGAGCATATCGAGCAATCAAACATTTTGCCTGTCCTGGAAGCAGTTTGTAATCCAGTTTGTTAGGTCAGATGGTATTGTGGGGTAAAACTTGTATAAAAGGCCAGTGTGCCCCATTAAAGCTTCAGTTCCTACTTGACCCTCAACACATAGTCTTGTCTCGTGATTGGAGGGGAACTGCTGGAATCACACTGGGGATTGCTGCACTCTTTATACTCCCCTGGGTTCTAATCACTAGTTCTTATAAGAGCTGTTCCTGATATGCTCTTCTGGAGAAGAGGTCTTTCCCACACAGTCCTGGATGTCAGAGGTTGATCCAGGGTTGAAGGAAAACGGCGAGCTTCCAGTTAAGCTATGCGATTGTGAAGTCTGCGGTGGTTGTGGTGTGTGGTGCGGTGCTTATAGTCCTCGGCGTCAGCTAGGAAGCATCCGTTAACGGAGGTACCCAGTCGGGGTGCCAGGTGATCCGTTACAGGCCTCCGTCAGATGGCACAGGGTTCTGTGAGCCTGGAGTGTGGACCAGGCAAGGTCCTGGTATACCGTTATGGGGTGATTATCATATAGGATAAGACCTCCGAGGCACATTTTTCGGAGTTGTTCTTCTTTAAAAGCAAAGTAGTGAAGGTGACATATAATGTCTCTGGGTGCCTCAGAGGGTGTGGATCACGGTCTCAGTGCCTGGTGGCATGGTCAAAGGCCACTTCTGAGTCTTAGGGTCTGTTGAGTATTCTGTAAAATATGACTATCAGCGTCTGCATTACATTTTCAGGGCCATTGGTCTCAGGGACTCTCCTGATTTGCAGATTATTCCTGCGGCCCTTTTTATCCAGGTCCTTAACATACCTGTATAAATGAATCAGTTGATCTTGCTGCTGAGAGACTTGGTGTCTCAGCTGTATTAGCTCTGTGAGGGTAGTGTCTCTCTCTTTGTCCAGGTCAATGACTCTTGTTTTAATCTTGTCTATTTCCCCTCTGATTGCTGTAATGTCATTCCTGAGAGATGATTCCATATCGTGGAACATCTCTGTGATATCCGCCTTTGTGGGGAAAACGCTTCATTTGGGCTATTGTTTTGTTCTCTGGCCATTGTGGTTGCAGCCGGGGCACACCAGTGGTCTTGGGCATGCGTCTTGTGGGCATATCTCAGCGGCAGTTCATATGTGTAAGTATCTTAATGCCTCAAGGTCCTGGGAGCTCCGTGTTCAAGTGGTCATCTTTGAGCTCAGTTAGACCACGCCAACCGGCAGATTCATTTTTATTACATTTATGCAGCCAAATCATAATTTTGTTACTTTTCAATTCTTAAGATTCATGTACAGTCAATATGCAAGAAGATGTATGTAAACCCAATTCTGTCTTTGTGAAACTTGTTTAGGTATGAGTATTCTTCAGCTATCCTACCAAGCAGACAAAATATTTATTTGTTTTCATTATGGTGAATCTTACGGGCACTGGTAATGTCCATTTCAAACAATATATGTCCATTTCCCTGAGGTTCTTTGAGACTTCCTTTCTCCTTCTCTTTACCTTTATGCTCTACTTGACTGATCACTGATGGGGAGAGTATAATTTGTTTTGATTCTTTAACACATCTCTGTTAGTGATACTGACTAATAACATATGAACATGAGATTTCTCTTATGAAGCGAAATGTCTCTGTCAACATAGTTTTCTAAATGAATATATATTTTCCTCTCTAAAATGAATAGGAAAAATACACATTTAGAGTTAAAGTAGGACCCACAATTCTTGCTTTTATATTTGCATACATAAATTATAATTTAAGAACGTGATTGAAAACTACATAATCTGTAGAAAAGTCTACATTTACAATATAATTCCTCTTCATTTAGCATTAATAAATGTGTTTCATTTCTTATTGTAAGCAGTAAAGATAGCTTGTTCAGTACACATGGTAAAAAGCCAAATATAAAATAAGTTGTAAGCACAGGCAAATAAATGCATTTAAAATTATGCAGCACTAATTATTTTGTACGATCTAGACATCATAATTTATTTCATTTTCAGCCATGATGAGGTGACAAGATGTGAAAGTGGCAAACTTTGCACATCTTATTCTTAACACAAGACAAAATTAACAGAACAGATTGTATATTAGAAACAAATGAAAAGTAAAAAGTTTTTACATATTTCTACATAATATAGAGTTTATAGGTAGTTTTGTGCTAATGTCAGTTTTAGTTTAAATAGTGAACTAAACTGTTCCAAAATTACAGACATCACATGTCTTTTCCCTCTTCATTTATTTTCTTTAATAAGGGCATAGGTATATCCACACACTAACTTTAAGTATAATAGAGTATTTACCTACATGATCTCCGTCACTTCTTTTTGCTCTCTTTCTTCCACTTTCTCTTAATTTATTTTTAAATCATTATTTCCCAGGTTCTCCACAGTAGTCCTGATTTCCAAATCACCTTATAGACTAATGGAACAAGCAGCTCATACAATGGATGAGCATGCTAATTTGATTTGTGATTTGGAATTTTGCTAGTGGTGTCAAAAATAGAGATGATTGATGGGAAAAGGTGATTGATGGCTAGGGGCAGGCAATACATGTTTTTATTTATCCGTATATGTAGTATATGGAGAAGTGACCAGGGAAAATAAGGATAAGCATTAAAAAGTCTCTCTCTCTCTCTCTCTCTCTCTCTCTCTCTCTCTCTCTCTCTCTCTCTCTCTCTCTCTGTCTCTCTCTGTCTCTCTCTCTCTCTCTCTCTCTCTCTCTCTCTCTCTATATATATATATATATATATTTGATTTTTGTTGCTCCTCTATTTTCAGTTGGTTAATTAAACTCTCTTGATCTGTAAACCAAATAGTGGAAAACCTGAATTTTTCTATTATATATACATTTTTTAGTACACTAATTGGCCCATTTTTGCACCTTTTGGTCATATGGTTTGTTTTCTCAAAACTTTTTTGGCATCTTTTTGGACAATCACAGCTAAAGGATAGACATCACAGAAGTCATATATATAGGGTGAGGTAGAGGCAACAAATGCCTACAAAATTCAAAGTATAGGCAAAGAAAATTAGATCTGTGCTGCATAAAGTCCCAACAGTGTCCCAACAGTGTATATACAACAGCCAAAAAACAAACAAGAGTCCTGCGCATCCAGTATAGGTGTGCAAACCCAGGTGCTACCACAATTTATTTGAGGACAAAGTTAAAGCAGCAAATGTTTCGGGCAGCAGCCCTTTCTCAATGCTAATGTCCTACAGTATATGCAAGATAACAACAAGATATACAAAAAGTAGTGGTTACATAACCCAAAAGTGCCACCCCCAAGTAATCTAATCTAGAAGCAGGATCAGATGTGCAGTATATTTCCATCACTCTGGCATGTTTGATGATTCCAGTCACTTCCTGGATCGGCCAAGATATGCGTGATGATGTCAGGATGCACAGGACTCTTATTTGTTTTTTGGCTGTCACAGAAATCATATGTTGAATAAAGTAAGTACCCATATATATAGCCATGAGTAGGTGTATTTGATTGGACTGTATATTTTTTTTTCCCAATATTAATAAGAATTTGTAAGTTCAATGTTTGATTCATTGCATTATATGACTATTTTTCTATTGTATAATGGTGTTTTGGCATTTTATTGGTGCTGAGTATGTTTTAAATGATTTGTAATAAAGATTAATTTGTATGTGACTTATGTGGTTCCATGCTTTATGGTGTATGACATTGCATAAACAACAAAAACAATATGGGTATAGAGCTTTAAAAAACTAAAATGTTATAAATGCACAATAGTGCAATACTGTTTTTGCAAAACAAATCCCAAGCATGCTCAGTTACATGATAGTAGCAATATAGAGAGCCTCCCTGATTTTATTGGGGGTATAGGAGGATGCCAACCTGGCAATCTATCTCCAAAGTTGCATCTTCTTTCTTTCTTTTCATAAATTCTAGCAGTGAGCCAGATTGATATTTAAAAAGTATTTTATTGACACAGTGAAATCATACATCAATACCAAAATAACAGGTATAACATATTTTGACCCAAAATCTGCATTCCTCTGCACATATTTGATTTAACTGCCAATTTAAAGGGCTGATGTCTATCAACTTAAATATTTATAAAGTGTTAATTCCTATACACAACTGTTCTTATAATATTATACAATGATTAATAATACTAAATATATTCCTTAATTTATTTAAATTCCTAATGTTCTGTATTATTGTTATTGTTTACCTAATTAAATTCTCATATACATCCTTAATCTAATAAAAACTGTACTCAATTTGTTGTGATAAAGTAGTGTTCTGGGAGTATATGTACTGGAACAATTAAATGTTATATTCTGTTTCCTCCTTTAATAGCTTTTACTCCTCTATATAAATATTTGAAAATTTTCCTAAAGCTTCTATCAACCAACCAACCATGTACACAATATAGTAAACAATGAATTTACCACTTTGCGTAGAAATACCCATCTCCTCATCTTACTTGCTTTACAAAAAGCATATCAGATCTACTTTGGCATTCAGACTATTGGGTGCAAAGTGCTTAATTCCAAAAGGATTGTCTTTGAGCTATCTTTTTTCCCTTATCCCTTTATCACCAATGTGTTTTCATTTGTTCTATTCCCATGAAGATAAAAGCCAATGCTTTTGGAACCGAATGTCCCTGATGACTCTTCCATATACACTCTCATTTTCCAAATTCCCTATTTAAATTTATTTTTTGTCCACACCATAGACCCTGCGAAAAAAAGAATCCAAAAAGGCAGTGTGGCAATCCATATGGAAGTGCACAGGAAAAGATTCCCCATTGATGTACTCCGAAATTTAATATTTGGATGTAGAAATTTTCAAGCCTTAGAACTATAGCAACTTTTAAATCCCATTTGTACTGCACATAACTTGGTGCCAAACATTTTTGTATGTTTTTAGCTTTCTTGTACATACTTGGGGAATATTTAGGAAGTACATTCCCTAAAATAAAATATTTAAGTAGCAAAGATCAATCTTTTTAAAACGAATCTGTTATTTTATAATGGGAATATTAAATTTGGTTACAAAAGCTTATTGGCATTTTTCAACATCTTTTATACTTTTCTTGTTATCTATATGTAAGTTCTAACTACTTTAGTAATTAATCTATTTTTTTTTATAGTGCTTGTATTATACCATTTAGCCATTCATTTATTTTTAACTTGATTAGCCTATGATTTGAGATCTTTCATGTTGGTGGCATTTCTCCTTATTCTACGTATTTGGCTTTTAAATATTCAAGTTGGACAGACACACTATACCACTATTATTTGATGGTTTTCAAATTACATTCATACTTACATTCCTTTCACAAAGTTCTTTACTTTTGATACTCGGCACCTTGCAAAACTGTTGAGGTGGGATCCCAGTATCCAGTCTCCAAAATAGAAAACAGTTTAGAATTACACACACATGTATTAGCAGAACTTCTAGTCATTTTAATTCTATTATGCAAAGAAAACAAAAACTATCCCTTACTGAGATAGTGAGTGATATACTAAAGTGCCTGAATAAAAGCAGCTCAACACAAAAAGTGGAATACCTTAATCCACAATAAAGTGCAAAATACAAGAAAATGCAAAATACAAGAAAAAAAAGGTATAAACAATATACCAGCAAGTGGAGC
>OW240918.1:157569892-157586452 GCA_933207985.1 Pelobates cultripes
CCCTCAGGGTCCCCCTCCCGCCCAGCTCTGGAAGGGGGAAAGGGGTTAAAACTTACCTTTTTCCAGCGCTGGGCGGAGAGCTCTCCTCCTCCGATCCTCCTCTTCTCCTCCCCGTCGGCTGGCTGCGCGCGCATTCAGCCGGTCACATAGGAAAGTATTCATAATGCTTTCCTATGGACGCTGGCGTGCTCTCACTGTGAAAATCACAGTGAGAAGCACGCAAGCGCCTCTAGTGGCTGCCAATGAGACAGCCACTAGAGGAAATAGGGGAAGGCTTAACCCATTCATAAACATAGCAGTTTCTCTGAAACTGCTATGTTTATGAAAAAATGGGTTAACCCTAGCTGGACCTGGCACCCAGACCACTTCATTAAGCTGAAGTGGTCTGGGCGCCTAGAGTGGTCCTTTAAGTCTTCTGAGTATGTCTATACCCAGAATCAGTCGGTCATAGGGGAGATCTACCACTATCACCGGGTGTCTAAAGGTTTTGTTACCTATTTTAAACTTTAACCAGGTATTGCCAATAACATGAAGGGCATTTCCTCCTACACTCAACAGAGCATTGGGGAAATCTTTGAGCTTCGGCTTATCTGTTGCTAAGTCCATTACCTGCTGGAAGTAGGTATTGGATAAGATAGTGGCTTGTGAACCAGTATCTATTAACCCTTTGAAAGGCTGGGGTAACGAATCCTGTATTTCTACAGACATGTAGTACCTTCCTTCATGTTCTTCTAATTCACATAAGAAGTTAGAATGTGTCAACATATCACTCGTTTTCCATCCGTTACCTGTCACAGCAGTAGTTTCTACCTGTACTGAGTCTGCTCAGACTGCTCAGTCTTACCCACAAACCCATTCTTCTTAGGAATATCTTGAACTGTCAAGCGGGAACTAGTGGTCGGCATCTCATCAGTTAACCCTTTCAGGTCTGGATCCTGGAAACTAGTGGCTGCTGGGGCTATTTTAGCCTTTGGCTGAAATGAAAAAACAGAGGAACACGTTTCGCCTCTGTTAAGACACCTCCAGTGTCTTTAGGCAAAACCGCCGTTTAGTAGACCTTCCCCGGCTGCAATATCAGTAACTCCGTTCGCCTAACCTGTAGTGCACGAACCAAATGCAGGGGAAGCGGCAATCTCCCGACCAAGATCCGTGAACGGCTCCAAACTCCCGAACGGCAATACACAAACTACTGCTAGCCGCCGAACAACAATATTCACCAAGCGGCTTTCGTTCCATCCAGCAGTTTCTAAACGTGAAGAAGAAATCCCCCCAATAACGAGACAGAAGCTCCGCATTGAGGGTCAAACCGGATCTGGCTTTACTGTGGGCTACCTGACCGTATTTATGCAGGTCTCCCACTAGGGGACCAAATGGGAGACTTAAATGACAGACAGATATGGGGACATTCCAGACACACAGTCACAGATTTTACCCACAGTGCATTATGATTCCCTCCCCTCTGCCCTGGAGATAATTACCAAGTAACTCAATTATCTCCAGGACAAAGCCAGTCGCCATTTTAAATATAAAATCATAAAAGACATAAAAATGCATAACTTTAAAATAACCGAACATTTCCCATTCGTATCACATATCCCCAGATAGCCTGGATCTGAGTGCATATTATTAGCGAATAGCGCTCAGATCCCACACACATAGTTCAATCGCCATGGAGTCAAAGTTCTTACAGTCTTTCGGTATACGAATGACTCCATGGGAAGGCTATCTGGGTTAAGTCTTTTCGTATGCTCCAAACCTCCCGAACGGCCGGTATTCGTATGCTTTCGTGGAGACAGCCAGGCGTTCCGTTGTTTCAGCGGTGTTCGGCAGAAAAAGTGTCAGTTTTTAGTTCCATAGAAATAGAGCCAAACACCGCTGGGCTTTCGCTTGGTTTAAAATGGCCGCTGCCTCGTGGTCGACATACGAACGACGACCACCCTGAATTCGGTTTAATTGAGAAGTGTCTGCGGTTAACCACAACGTTCTAATTGGGATCAATAGGTTAACCAGCAGCACACTCCTCTCCTGGGTGGCCGTCCGTTCGGCAGGTTTGTTCGGGAAAAAGAGTCATTCGAATGGCTGGGCTATAGAAAACAGCCATTCATACGAACGGGATACAAACAGACGAATACACCTAAAATAAGCAGACAGATGGTTCTGTCACACGGCTCCCTCCTTGTGGGACACTCCGGCAGACCCGGCTTGACCCTGTGGCGGGTCAACTTGGGGATGCCCGGACTAAGAGGTGGTGGAGACGTCTGTTTGTCGTGATAACCCATCTGCATTCCCGTTTAGCTTACCGGGTCTGTAGCTGATGGTAAAATTGTAGGGCTGCAGTGCCAAGCTCCATCTCAGTAGTCTCCCATTATCTCCTGAGACCCGGTTAAGCCAAACGAGGGGGTTATGGTCAGTCACCAGAGAGAACTCTTGCCCATACAAATAGGGACTTAACTTTTTCAATGCCCAGACCAAGGCCAAGCATTCCTTTTCCACTGCCGCATAACTCACTTCCCTGGGTAACAACTTTCTGCTGAGATATGCGACAGGGTGCTCTCCTCCATCTTCCCCGACTTAGCTCAGCACAGCCCCCAGTCCATACATGGAAGCATCTGTATGGACGAGAAAGCATTTGTTAGGGACTGGGGCAGCCAAGACAGGGGCATTCACAAGAGCCTGCTTCAGTGCCTGGAACGCAGCTTCACAAGCCGGAGACCACAGGACCTGCTTAGGCAAGTTCTTCTTGGTCAGGTCTGTCAGGGGCTTAGCAATAGTGCTGTAGTCAGGGACAAAACGTCTGTAGTACCCTGCCGTCCCCAAGAAGGCCAATACCTGGGTCTTAGTGGTAGGTGTGGGCCAGTTAGCCACTACCTCTACCTTGGCTGGCTCTGGTCTCTGGCTCACACACCCCACTCTGTGACCCAGATATTGTACTTCAGCCATACCTAGATGGCACTTCTCTGGCTTCAATGTCAGGCCAGCGGCCCGAATTTTATCCAGCACTACCCCTACATGTACCAGGTGTTCCTCCCAGGACCCACTGTAAATCGCAATGTCGTCCAAGTATGCACAGGCAAATTCTTGGAAGCTATCCAGGAGCCTATCCACCATCCGTTGGAAGGTAGCCGGTGCATTTTTCATCCCAAAAGGCATGACCTTAAATTGGTACAGGCCAAATGGAGTGACAAATGCCGACTTGGGGATAGCATCCTCGGCCAGGGGGATCTGCCAGTAGCCCTTACACAGGTCTATGGTGGTCAGATATCGCCCCCTGGCAATACGATCTAGTAATTCGTCTACCCGGGGCATTGGGTAGGCGTCAGTGGTGGTCCGCTCGTTGAGTCGCCTGTAGTCCACACAGAACCGGGTGGTCCCATCTTTCTTGGGCACCAGGACTACAGGCGAGGCCCAAGGGCTGTCGGAGTGCTCGATGACCCCAAGCTGGGTCATCTCCTGTATCTCCTTCCGCATTCCTTCACGGACTGCTTCAGGGATACGATAGGGGGGCTGTCGTAAGGGGGTCTGTCCAGGGGTCTATACCTTATGTACAGCTAGGGTGGTATAACCTGGTTCCTGGGAGAATGTCGCCTGCTTCTCCCACAAGGTTCAACCGGTCCCCTAGCTGTACAAGGGTAGTAAGGTCAGTCTGGGAATCCCTTTCTAATAAATCTGGAAGGGGTAGATTCTCAGAATCATCTGCAGCTGGGGCACATACTGCTGCAATATTCTCAGTTCTCTCCTGGTACTCTTTCAGCATGTTCACATGAAAGGATCGCTGGATCCTCTCATCTGCACAGCTGGCTATCAAGTAAGTAGTGTCGCAGATCTGCGCCACTACCTTGTATGGGCCCTGCCAAGATGCTTGCATCTTGTTGGCCTTCACAGGCTTGAGCACCAATACCTTTTGCCCAACCTGGAAGACACGCTGTCGGGCACCCTGATCGTACCATCTCTTCTGTCTCCCCTGGGCCGCCTGGAGATTCTCCCTTACCATCAGGGACAGTTTCTCCATGCGGTCCCGGAGTTCCAGAACATTTGGCCCTATGGGGATCCCCTCTTGCTCAGTCTCCCCCTCCCAGTGGCCTCTAATGAGATCTAGGGGTCCGCGGACCCTTCTCCCATACAGCAGCTCAAAGGGGGAGAACCCAGTAGATTCCTGGGGCACCTCTCTATAAGAAAATAATAGATGAGGCAGGAATCTCTCCCAGTCTGTGCAAGTGTCTGTTTGAGGGTACCGTTAAAGCGCTCGCAGAGACCGTTAGTCTGTGGGTGGTAGGGTGAGCTAAGTAACGGCTTAATGCCACACACCTTCCACAGCTGCTGGGTGAGCACAGCGGTGAATTGGGTTCCCTGGTCGGAGAGAATCTCCTTAGGGAACCCGACCCTAGTAAAAATTCTAACCAGGGCATCAGCAACCGTCTCTGCCTCTATATTAGACAGCGCTACTGCCTCTGGATAGCGAGTGGCATAGTCCACCACAGTAAGAACGTATTTCTTACCTGATGGACTAGCCCTGGCCAGTGGACCCACAATGTCAACGGCTATGCGGGCAAAGGGCTCCCCTATAATAGGCATCGATAATAGCCCAGCCTTAGGGTGGTCCCCCCGCTTTCCTACCCGTTGACATGTGTCGCACGTACTGCAATACATCCGCACAGCCTGGTTAAAGTTTGGCCAAAAGAAATTCTGAGAGATCCTATAGGCTGTGCGGCGGGACCCTAGATGTCCAGCTAGCGGAACATCATGCCCTATCCGCAGAATCCCCTGCCGGTACTTTGCGGGTACAACTAACTGGCGATTCGGCGGAGGGGCAACACTCTTCTGGGAAGGCTTAGGGATCCTATATAACCTGTCCCCCACCCACTCATACCGTTCCCCATCTATTCCTTCCTCTCCAGCATCTGCCCTGTCTCTGTATTTTTGGAGGGTCGGATCTGCCCGGGTTTCCCTCCCAAACTCCTCTGGGGAATCCTAGCTTAAGGGGACCTGATCTGGGGTACCAGTCGAGGAAGGAGATCTTACCTGGGTCTCATCAGCAGGTGGGCCGGTTCCGGCAGCACGGGTCTGGGCACGGGTGGTCACTGGGTTCACATCCGCCTGGCCCATCGGAGCATAGGCTGAAACCAAAGGGGCCAAATCGTTTCCCAGAAGAACATCTGCGGGCAAGTCTTTCATCACCCCCACATCCACATGTCTAGCGCCCACTCCCCAATCCAGCTGATGCTCCGAGACCAAGTTCTTTTGGAGCAGTGTCATCGTGGCTCCTGTGTCTCTCAGCCCATTTACCACTCTGCCATTCAGCTTCACGGTTTGCCGATGTTGCTGGCGATTATCCTGGTGAGCTGCTTGCACTGGGTCGGCCTCGTGTAGGATGCCCCAGAACTCCTCCTGCTCTATGCAGTGAGCAGCAGGCTGAGGTGGCCGCTGGTTCCCATTGGCTGGTCTCCTCCAGGACTGGGCTTGGTTGGCACTGTTCAGTGGGCACTCTGGATGCTTGTGCCCCAACTGTTTGCACCCAAAGCACTGGATAGGTTGTGAATAATCCCGGGCATTAAATCTGGATGGCTGCACATAGTTGTTAGCTGGCGATGCGGTGTACTGGGGGTTGGTATGCTGAAGGAGCGGGTGTTACTGCTGGTCGATACTCCAGTCTGGCAGGGGCTTTGGCAGCTGTACCATCCAACTTGCGGGTATCCGTGTATTCGTCTGCCAGACGAGCAGCCTCGGGTAGGGTAGAGGGTTTTCTATCTCTGACCCACTCCCGGACCCCAGCAGGTAGTCTATTAAAGCAGTGCTCCAGCAGGAACACTTGTAGCACTTCCTCCCCAGTTACCGCTTGGTATCCTGCCATCCAGTGGGCTGCGGTACGATGAACTCTGCAGGCCCACTCCACATAAGAGTCACCAACCTGCTTATTGGTTTCTCTAAATCTCCGTCTGTACGCTTCTGGGGTCACCGCATACCTGGCTAGGAGTGCATCCTTCACAGCCCGGTAGCTGGTGATCTCCTCCTCTGGGATGGCCCGAAACACTTCACTAGCCCGGCCGGATAACTTCCCAGAGAGGATGGTTACCCATTCATCTGCTGGTACCTGGTGTAGGGCACACTGCCTCTCAAAATCCGCCAGGAACCCATCAATCTCGCCCTCTGTTTCAATAAAGTTTTTAAATGCAGCAAAGGGTACCTTTTTCCTAGCAAAATTGTTATTGGGTACCTCTGCTGCTGCAGCTCCTCTTTCCCGGAGCGCCTGGTGTGCTGCTACTGCTGCCTGCACACGCTCCACGATGTCAGCTGAGGGGTTGGGGCCAAAATGTGCCAGCCTTATTTGCACTGCCCGGTTAAATTGTAATTCCTCGGGTGTTAAATCCAAGGTACTGGGCACATTGACTCTCTCCATTCCCGGTGCTGCATCCATCTCCAGTAGTAAAGCAATAATTTCCCTCTTTTTTAAATTGCTTGCTGACCTTCCTCGGCGTTCCAATATATCTTTAAGTGTAGCACGCCTTAATTCCTCGTACTGCATGTCTTGTAGCTGACCTCCAATGCTGTGGGATTCATCCCGTCGCTTGCCACCAATTGTTAAGACACCTCCAGTGTCTTTAGGCAAAACCGCTGTTTAGTAGACCTTCCCCGGCTGCAATATCAGTAACTCCGTTCACCTAAACTGTAGTGCACGAACCAAATGCAGGGGAAGCGGCAATCTCCCGACCGAGATCCGTGAACGGCTCCAAACTCCCGAACGGCAATACACGAACTGCTGCTAGCCGCCGAACAACAATATTCACCAAGCGGCTTCCATTCCATCCAGCAGTCTCTAAACGTGAAGAAGAAATCCCCCCAATAACGAGACAGAAGCTCCGCATTGAGGGTCAAACAGGATCTGGCTTTACTGTGGGCTACCTGTCCGTATTTATGCAGGTCTCCCACTTGGTGGACACTCCCCTAGGGGACCAAATGGGAGACTTAAATGACAGACAGATATGGGGACATTCCAGACACACAGTCACAGATTTTACCCACAGTGCATTATAATTCCCTCCCCTCTGCCCTGGAGATAATTACCAAGTAACTCCATTATCTCCAGGACAAAGCCAGTCGCCATTTTAAATATAAAATCATAAAAGACATAAAAATGCATAACTTTAAAATAACCGAACATTTCCCATTCGTATCACATATCCCCAGATAGCCTGGATCTGAGTGCATATTATTAGCGAATAGCGCTCAGATCCCACACACATAGTTCAATCGCCATGGAGTCAAAGTTCTTACAGTCTTTCGGTATACGAATGACTCCATGGGAAGGCTATCTGGGTTAAGTCTTTTCGTATGCTCCAAACCTCCCGAACGGCCGGTATTCGTATGCTTTCGTGGAGACAGCCAGGCGTTCCGTTGTTTCAGCGGTGTTCGGCAGAAAAAGTGTCCATTTTTAGTTCCACAGAAATAGAGCCAAACACCGCTGGGCTTTCGCTTGGTTTAAAATGGCCGCTGCCTCGTGGTCGACATACGAACGACGACCACCCTGAATTCGGTTTAATTGAGAAGTGTCTGCGGTTAACCACAACGTTCTAATTGGGATCAATAGGTTAACCAGCAGCACACTTCTCTCCTGGGTGGCCGTCCGTTCGGCAGGTTTGTTCGGGAAAAAGAGTCATTCGAATGGCTGGGCTATAGAAAACAGCCATTCATACGAACGGGATACAAACAGACGAATACACCTAAAATAAGCAGACAGATGGTTCTGTCACAGCCTCCTTCACCCGAAAGTGAAGTGACGGTATAGGCAATAGGTTTTCTAACACAACTATTGTTTGTTTGATTGTTTCCACCTACACAAATCTTATATCAAAACGTTCAGCTATCCCTGCTGCCACTAAACATGTCAACGGCTAAGCCATAGTCCTGATTGTTTTCACAATATAATCATTTGTTTGCAACTAACGCCGTCCATTGACATTCATTGAAACTTCACTCTACAAAGCTCAAATTTGAAGTGCAATTTCTAAACTGCGACTGTGCCTTCATTTTTAATACTTCAGAGACATACAATGCATCAAAATGTAGGTCTGGGTCTTGTGATTCTCACAATATAAAGCTCTTCACTGTAGGATTTATAGTTTTTAAAATACGACCGTTTGAAGATGGCAACCGCCAAAATACTCTGACCTGTGCCAGGCTGCAGCAGCAAGTGATGTCATAGACAGGGCCTTTTGAACACCTGCTAATGTTTTTATAAATGTATGGTTTAATGTAACTGTGCAACAACGTTGCAATTAAATGTGCTATATAAATGATAACAGTTACTCCGCCCACTCCAGTTGTAGACTACTGGTGGAGGCAAGAACACTTCACACAATTTCCCCATAAATTGTAGCTATTCTAGTTATATCTATCAGTGTATGTGCCTGTGTGTGTGTCAGTATGTCTGTATATGTGCCTGTGTGGGTGTCAGTATGTCTATCAGTGTATGTGCCTGTGTGTGTGTGTGTCAGAATGTCTGTCAGTGTATGTATCTGTGTGTCAGTATGTTTGTCATTGTATGTGCCTGTGTGTGTCAGTATGTCTATCAGTGTGCCTGTGTGTGTGTCCGTATGTCTGTATATGTGCCTGTGTCAGTATGTATATCAGTGTATATGCCTGACACACACATACACACACCAGGTACATACACACACACACACAGACAGACACACTGGTAGACATACTGACACACAGGCACATACACTGGCAGACATACTGACACACACAGACACATACACTGATAGGCATACTGACACACACACGGGCACATACACTGTCAGACATACTGACACACACAGACACATACACTGTCAGACATACTGACACACAGACTTACTGACACACACAGATACATACACTGTCAGACATACTGACACACAGACTTACTGACACACACAGATACATACACTGTCAGACATACTGACACACAGACTTACTGACACACACAGATACATACACTGTCAGACATACTCACACACACACAGAGACATACACACACACACACACAGATACATGGAGAGACATACTGACATACATGTAAAATTTACATTTTGAAGCCCACCCTCAAGTTTCCTACCTTTTGCTGCAGGGTGGCATCCCTGGGGTCCAGTGTGCTGCCTGAGGCTGATCCGAGTGAGGAGCCATCCTCACTGCCTCCTCCTCCTCCTCCTGGCCGTGCCGCTCCTTCTGCCCTCTCCGCGCAGCAGCTCTCTTTATGGGAGGAAGTGACTCTCAGCTGTCACTTCTTCCCAGCACTGCCCAAAAGCAAGGGGCCCGGTCGCGCTGTTAAAGGGCCACAGCGCCTGACCGGGCCCCTGCTGGTACAAGCCCACTGGGTGGTCCTAAGTTCATGGGCCACCCGGTGGGAATCCTTACAGTGCGGGGCCCGCCTAAATCGTCTGGGAACATTTTTTTTTTTTTGAGGGCAGCGGGGCCCACGGGGCAGCTGCCTTGGGCCCCCAGGAGTAACTGGGCCCGGGGCAGCTGCCCCTTTTGCCCCGCGTTAAAGACGGGCCTGGGTTAATCTTTGTCATTTCCTCCATTAATTTGCCCATCTGGTCTGTCAATTGACCAACCTGATGACGCAAATTATTTCCCCCATTGCCGTTTTGTCTTTGCCCATTAGAATTTGGCTGGGATGGCTGAGACTGTTGGGAGTTACTGGAAGCAGATTGGTTATTTCTGTTTCCATATCTCCTATTTCCCTGAGGATTCCTTCTCCATTGGGAATTGCCTTGGTTCTTATTAACCCAGGGGCGTTTATTCCCATTGGCATTGGATTTTTCAGAGTTATTATCAGAGGAGTTTACAGGATTGCTTCTGGCGTTTTCCTGTTTCTTAGGTTTTGGTGTTTTCCAAACCTCGGAATAGGTCCTCTTTTTCTGTTGGGTTTCTAAACCTAACTGCATTTTAGTCTCTCTGACACCATTTTATCACCAGGTTTCTTAACCTTTGGCTGATTTTCGTCATGTGCATGGTGTATAGCAGTGATGGCGAACCTATGGCACGCGTGGCACAGGTGGCACGCCGGGCCCTTTCTGTGGGCACGCGGCCACAGGTTCGCCATCAATGCAGAGTAGGCACCTGCCTGCCCGAAACGGCAGGCGCCTACTCTGCTTCCGGGTCGGGAGGCAGGGGGAGGGATCTGTGATGCAGCTCCCCTGTCCTCCCGCGCGATGCTGTGTGGAGCGTTGCCGCGCATTACCATGGCAACGCTCCACACAGCATTGCGCGAGAGGACAGGGGAGCTGCTTCCTGGAGCCCTCCCCCTGCAGTGCTTACCACCACCGGACCACCAGGGATGGCTGTGTCCCCACCCTCCCCCCTCATTAAAGGTGGGAGGGGAGGGGAGGGGAGGGGAGGGTATACTGACACAGCACCCTTACCCCCCCAGAAGTACCCCTACCCCGCCCAGCAGTAACCCCTACCCTCCCCAGCAGTAACCCCTACCCCCACGCACCCCTACCCTGCCCAGCAGTAACCCCTACCCCTACCCCCCCACACAGTACCCCTACCCCCCTCACACAGTACCCCTACCCCCCACACACAGTACCCCTACCCCTCCGCAGCACCCTTACACATATAGCACACACACACAGAACACCCCCCCACACACACACAGCACCCCTCACATACAACACTCAAACGCACCCCCCACCTCAATGCAGTATGTGTGTATTCAGCAGTCTATGTGTGTGTGCGTGTATTCAGCAGTCTGTCTGTGTTTGCGTGTATTCAGCGGTCTGTGTGTGTGTGTACTCAGCAGTCTGTGTGTGTGTATTCAGCAGTCTGTGTGTGTGTTTTCAGCAGTCTGTGTGTGTGTACTCAGCAGTCTGTCTGTGTGTGTATTCAGCAGTCTGTGTGTGTGTTCTCAGCAGTCTGTGTGTGTGTGTGTGTACTCAGCAGTCTGTCTGTATGTGTATTCATCAGTCTCTGTATTCAGCAGTCTTGTGTGTGTGTGTATTCAGCAGACTGTGTGTATGTATTCAGCAGTCTGTGTGTGTATGTATTGCATTTGTTGGAGATACTAATAAATATAAGCTTAAATTTATCTATTTATATCATTATTTAAAATTTGTATCATTGAACTCTCTGTGTTCTTTTAAAACAAAAGTTATTAGTTCGGACAACAGTACGAGTTGTTTTTTCTAAACTTAAACCTCAGTATTTGGGTTTAATTGCAGTGTTGGCACTTTAAGGAGAAAAAAAGTTGGCATGTATTGCGGTTTGGGCACTCGGGCTCAAAAAGGTTCGCCATCGAACAACTCTTTGGTGAGCGGTCTCTGCTAGAGTTAAGTTGGGTCTGGTAGTATGTTCTGCAGATCTCTGGATATGTGAGATGCTCTGCGGGTCTAGATATATGAGATGCTCTGCGGGTCTAGATATGTGAGATGGTCGGTGGATATGTGAGATGTTCTGCAGGTCTGAGGGTCGGTGGATGCCCAATGAGATGTTTCTCACAGATGTGGTTGAGATAACTCAGCAAGTTAATGATTATTTTAGGCTTGTTCCCCATTAACTCAGAGATCTGGATAAAATAAAAGGAATAATATCTGAGTGGGACTCAGTGTAAGAGAGATAAGAAGAGACATGACATCTACTAGACCACCAGAGACTTCCTCCTTCACCCCTGGGGGAGCCACAGCCCCCATCAGTAATCCAGCAGATATTGGGGTGATTGTGGGGTACTTCCTCATAGTCATTGGAGTAGGACTTTGGGTGAGTATTGAGGAACTAGATACAGTGCAAGTAATTACTATAAAAAAATATGCAATGCTCTGCAAAATAGTCCCTGCTCTCCAGGTGTCATTTCTACATTCTGTGTAATACTCTGCAGGGTGATCTCTGCTTCTAGTGATTATAGTTACTGTGTAATACTCTGCAGGGTGATCACTGCTTGTTAGTGATTATAGTTACTGTGTAATACTCTGCAGGGCGATCTCTGCTTGTTAGTGATTATAGTTACTGTGTAATACTCTGCAGGGCGATCTCTGCTTGTTAGTGTTAGTGATTATAGTTACTGTGTAATAGTCTGCAGGGTGATCTCTGCTTGTTAGTGATTATAGTTACTGTGTAATAGTCTGCAGGGTGATCTCTGCTTGTTAGTGATTATAGTTACTGTGTAATAGTCTGCAGGGCGATCACTGCTTGTTAGTGATTATAGTTACTGTGTAATAGTCTGCAGGGCGATCACTGCTTGTTAGTGATTATAGTTACTGTGTTATAGTCTGCAGGGTGATCACTGCTTGTTAGTGATTATAGTTACTGTGTAATAGTCTGCAGGGTGATCTCTGCTTGTTAGTGATTATAGTTACTGTGTAATAGTCTGCAGGGCGATCACTGCTTGTTAGTGATTATAGTTACTGTGTAATACTCTGCAGGGCGATCACTGCTTGTTAGTGATTATAGTTACTGTGTAATAGTCTGCAGGGCGATCTCTGCTTGTTAGTGATTATAGTTACTGTGTAATAGTCTGCAGGGCGATCACTGCTTGTTAGTGATTATAGTTACTGTGTAATACTCTGCAGGGCGATCACTGCTTGTTAGTGATTATAGTTACTGTGTAATAGTCTGCAGGGTGATCTCTGCTTGTTAGTGATTATAGTTACTGTGTAATAGTCTGCAGGGCGATCACTGCTTGTTAGTGATTATAGTTACTGTGTAATACTCTGCAGGGCGATCACTGCTTGTTAGTGATTATAGTTACTGTGTAATAGTCTGCAGGGCGATCTCTGCTTGTTAGTGATTATAGTTACTGTGTAATAGTCTGCAGGGCGATCACTGCTTGTTAGTGATTATAGTTACTGTGTAATACTCTGCAGGGCGATCTCTGCTTGTTAGTGATTATAGTTACTGTGTAATAGTCTGTAGCGGAGATGCAATAGTACCCAGGTTATCTCCGCTTATAATCCAAGTGAGACTCAGGAACAAGTAAATAGTAAATCCAAAGGCAGGGTTTCCAGCAGGTAAAATACAGCAATATCCCAACAGCAATCCCAATAACTGGACGACACACAGTTTCAGGAGCATAACTGACAAGCCTTTAATCACAGTCTCCTTATAAAGCATGCTCCCCCATGCAAGGGAGGGATTTACAGTAATTATTACAGTAGCCAATCCTGTCCTGGTAACCTCCCACACATCCCCTCCCCTCAGCCAGCATCATAATCCCCTTAGCCAGCACACCAATTCCCCCCATTTCTGGATGTACCCCTAAGCACGTTCCCCCCATTTCTGGATGTACCCCTAAACGTAGGGGTACCCCTTTAAATCATACATTCCTGGGTAGCCCTGATCTGGGTGAACAACATATCCAAAAATCACCCAGATCGGACCAGGGGTTCGGGAAAAGTATGGAGGGAATAAAATGACCGACCGCACGAACGAGATAGCCGAATTCGGTTCCATGTGAATGGGCCCTGCGGTCGGTCCTGGCATAAGGGAATAAAATACACGAAAAAACCTCTAGCTATAGAGGCTAGGGAGGGTTCGCCTGAATCCCCTCGTTCGGTATTCTCTATCTACCGAACGAGGGGCCGTTCGGTAGTTTGGAACCGAACGGACCAGGGCTGTGGAGGTCTCAGCGGTGTTCGCCTACTCGAGTGTCCGATTTTAGTTCCAGACACTCGACGGCAAAACACCGCTGTTCGGGAGTTTTAAAATGGCCGCCACGTGTTCGTTTGTCGAATGGCGGCCACCCCCGAGAACAAAGGACGGCTACTTACTGTTCAATTACCCGTTCGCAACAATGTTGCAACAGGTAATTGAGGACACACTTCACACAGGGAGGTCTGGTTGTTCGGTAGTTTCATTCGAATAAACTAAGGGAATGAAACTACCGAACAATCAGAGGAATACAATTCTTTTCCACACTGCAGGGTGATCTCTGCTTGTTAGTGATTATAGTTACTGTGTAATACTCTGCAGGGCGATCTCTGCTTGTTAGTGATTATAGTTACTGTGTAATAGTCTGCAGGGCGATCTCTGCTTGTTAGTGATTATAGTTACTGTGTAATAGTCTGCAGGGCGATCTCTGCTTGTTAGTGATTATAGTTACTGTGTAATAGTCTGCAGGGTGATCACTGCTTGTTAGTGATTATAGTTACTGTGTAATAGTCTGCAGGGTGATCTCTGCTTGTTAGTGATTATAGTTACTGTGTAATAGTCTGCAGGGTGATCACTGCTTGTTAGTGATTATAGTTACTGTGTAATAGTCTGCAGGGCGATCTCTGCTTGTTAGTGATTATAGTTACTGTGTAATACTCTGCAGGGCGATCACTGCTTGTTAGTGATTATAGTTACTGTGTAATAGTCTGCAGGGCGATCTCTGCTTGTTAGTGATTATAGTTACTGTGTAATAGTCTGCAGGGCGATCACTGCTTGTTAGTGATTATAGTTACTGTGTAATACTCTGCAGGGCGATCACTGCTTGTTAGTGATTATAGTTACTGTGTAATAGTCTGCAGGGCGATCTCTGCTTGTTAGTGATTATAGTTACTGTGTAATAGTCTGCAGGGCGATCACTGCTTGTTAGTGATTATAGTTACTGTGTAATACTCTGCAGGGCGATCACTGCTTGTTAGTGATTATAGTTACTGTGTAATCTGCAGGGTGATCTCTGCTTGTTAGTGATTATAGTTACTGTGTAATAGTCTGCAGGGTGATCTCTGCTTGTTAGTGATTATAGTTACTGTGTAATAGTCTGCAGGGTGATCTCTGCTTGTTAGTGATTATAGTTACTGTGTAATAGTCTGCAGGGTGATCACTGCTTGTTAGTGATTATAGTTACTGTGTAATAGTCTGCAGGGCGATCTCTGCTTGTTAGTGATTATAGTTACTGTGTAATAGTCTGCAGGGTGATCACTGCTTGTTAGTGATTATAGTTACTGTGTAATAGTCTGCAGGGTGATCACTGCTTGTTAGTGATTATAGTTACTGTGTAATAGTCTGCAGGGTGATCTCTGCTTGTTAGTGATTATAGTTACTGTGTAATACTCTGCAGGGCGATCACTGCTTGTTAGTGATTATAGTTACTGTGTAATAGTCTGCAGGGTGATCACTGCTTGTTAGTGATTATAGTTACTGTGTAATAGTCTGCAGGGTGATCACTGCTTGTTAGTGATTATATTGTTATATCTCTTACACAGAATCCCTTTAATTATATAAACAGTCACAATATTCTCCTAAGAAGTGTGAGTTTTTGATTTAATCTATTATGTTTTTTATTCTAACTATCCCGCAGACAGTTATTCTTCATGTGATAGTGTACAAGATTACATTCATTACTGTTTTGTATCCGGGGTGTTTCAGATATAGAATATAGATATAGAATAACCGGCTGGTACATTATAACAAATATAAACCATATCACCAAACACCGGAGATAGTGGCTGGAATTTGTCATTCATTGATATAGTTACATAGCTGAAAAGAGACATTGTCCATCAAGCTCAGCCTTCCTCACATCTGTTTAAAAGAAGGAAAAACATGTTTGAAGCACTTTTTAAAGCACCAATTTTGCAACAAACTAGAAAAAAAAAAAAAAAAGCTTCTTTCTTGACCCCAGAATAGTAGTTTGATCTCTCCTTGGATCAAGAAGCTATTAACCCAGTAATTAAAAATTGTTTCCCTGAATATTATGTTTTTGCAAGTATTTATCCAGTTGTTTAAACATCTGTATCGACTATGATAAAACCCCTTCTTCAGGCAGAGAATTCCACATCCTGATTGTTCTTACAGTAAAAAAACCTTTCCTTTGCCTTAGATGAAATCTCCTTTCTTCCAGCCTAAACGCATGGCCTAGTGTCCTATGTAAAGTCCGGTTTGTGAATAGATTTCCACACAATGGTTTGTATTGGCCCGAATATATTTGTATAATGATATCATATCCCCTCTCAGGCGCTGTTTATAGTTTTAAAATTAATGTTTCATCTTTATTTGTGGCCCTGTTTATTCTTTCTGTTCACAATTTATCATTAGAAAGTAACTTGGTGGGATTTTGCCCCCCTATTCTACTTTTGTATACGAGTTGTTGACTGGGTATTACCTATGGGTGAGTTTAATTGGTATCTATACATAAACAGTTAATAAGATTTTGTGTTGAGGATGCAGAGATTCTAATGGTATTTTAATCCATCCTTCGGTCTGACTATTCCAAGGTTTAATTCATCTGCCCCTTTTATGCTTTATGGTGTAGACATGACACATAATAATGTAGATACAATTGCAGACAATTGCTATACTTCTCTAAGTCATGTCTGTCTGTTGACCCCAGCTTTTATGTATTTTATCTCCATGTAGTTTTTATGCATTGAGCCATGGGATCCCTTTGAATAACTACCAATTAGACTCTTTCATAGGTTGTGACCAACCTTTTGGGCTAGTGGCACTATGCGTGCATGTGCGCAGCATGGCTAGTGGCATTGTGTGTGTAGTGTGCTGTGCAATGCTCTGCAGGCTAATCTTTGTTCCATCTTATTACACGTGGCCTGCAATGCTCTGCAGGCTAATCTTTGTTCCATCTTATTACACGTGGCCTGCAAT
>OW240918.1:157587915-157620671 GCA_933207985.1 Pelobates cultripes
TCTCAGCATAGGCTATAAATAACAGCAATCCAACCAATCATCTCTCAGCATAGACTATAAATAACAGCGATACAACCAATCATCTCTCAGCATAGACTATAAATAACAGCGATCCAACCAATCATGTCTCAGCATAGACTATAAATAACAGCGATCCAACCAATCATCTCTCAGCACAGACTATAAATAACAGCCATCCAACCCATCATCTCTCAGCATAGACTATAAATAACAGCCATCCAACCAATCATCTCTCAGCATAGACTATAAATAACAGCGATACAACCAATCATCTCTCAGCATAGACTATAAATAAGCCATCCAACCAATCATCTCTCAGCATAGACTATAAATAACAGCGATCCATCCAATCATCTCTCAGCATAGACTATAAATAACAGCCATCCAACCAATCATCTCTCAGCATAGACTATAAATAACAGCGATCCAACCAATCATCTCTCAGCACAGACTATAAATAACAGCGATCCAACCAATCATCTCTCAGCAAAGACTTTAAATAACAGCGATCCATCCAATCATCTCTCAGCATAGATTATAAATAAAAGCGATCCAACCAATCATCTCTCAGCATAGACTATAAATAACAGCGATCCAACCAATCATCTCTCAGCACAGACTATAAATAACAGCGATCCATCCAATCATCTCTCAGCATAGATTATAAATAAAAGCGATCCAACCAATCATCTCTCAGCATAAACTATAAATAACAGCGATCCAACTAATCATCTCTCAGCATAGATTATAAATAACAGCGATCCATCCAATCATCTCTCAGCATAGATTATAAATAAAAGCGATCCATCCAATCATCTCTCAGCATAGACTATAAATAACAGCGATCCAACCAATCATCTCTCAGCACAGACTATAAATAACAGCAATCCAACCAATCATCTCTCAGCATAGACTATAAATAACAGCGATCCATCCAATCATCTCTCAGCATAGATTATAAATAACAGCGATCCAACCAATCATCTCTCAGCACAGACTATAAATAACAGCGATCCAACCAATCATCTCTCAGCATAGATTATAAATAACAGCGATCCATCCAATCATCTCTCAGCATAGATTATAAATAACAGTAGTAACAGTCTGCAAGTGAAGAAAGTGATGATAACTGGCTGGTGCGCAGTGATTTTTT
Organism: Pelobates cultripes; assembly: GCA_933207985.1. NCBI lineage: Eukaryota > Metazoa > Chordata > Amphibia > Anura > Pelobatidae > Pelobates > Pelobates cultripes. The sequence goes on from OW240918.1 coordinate 157,589,090, forward strand.
GCACAGAACTCCCAAACAGATTGCCAGGCTGCCTAAGTCATGTGTTTTCCAGAGATGCAACTAGATCCCGGCACAGAATTGCAGATATCTCTGTGTGACGAGACCAATCTCGCCACTGTGCATTGGAGAAGCCTGGTTGCTCGCATGTTGCCTTTGGATTATGGTCCCATGTTAAAAGGCTTGATTTTCCCCTGCAAAGACAAGAAAGCCGGGTCATTTGGTGCTTGCCCTGTTTGAGCTGTGATACCCCAGATAGCTATGCCATGAAGCCCATTCGTATAATGAAAGACTTTGGCTCCATGGCAATTGAACTGTATGTGTGTGCTCTGAGCGCCATTCAGTAATAATGTGCGCTCAGACCTAAGCTATCTGGGCATATGTTGAATGTACCTGTTTTGTGCAATGGCTGCACAGTTATATGTTTTTATGTGTTTTATTGTCTTTTGCTGCCACGTGTTCAATGGAGTTTTGCCTCTGTCCTTGGAGATAATTGGATTACTTCCCAATTATCTCCAGGATAGAAGACTCTGTGGATCTGGTTTTGGGCAGAAAAGCCATGCTTCCTTTGGTCACAAAGGACTACGATCTATCTTTTGAACCACTGGACCAATTTGTATGATTTTGACGTATGTTTTTATTTGGAGTATGCTGATTCTGAAAATGTATATAGTAATGTAAAAAGTTATATGTGAATATGATGCATACTTTTCAAGTTATGAATAATGTGGAAAAATTGTATTTCTCTGCTTGTTATAATTACATTACCCATTGTGTAAGGTAATTGTATCACAAGCAGAGGGGAGGATTTTGTGTGGGAGTGTATTGTATGTGTTTATTGGTTGTGTTCCAAAACCCTGTGGGTGGTACTAATGTGTAAGAATGTGTACATAAGCACAATAAACCCACAGCTCTGTCTGTTCACTGCTTGACCCTCAACACGGAGCTTTGTCTCGTTCTTGGGGGGATTTACTGTATGCTGTTCCATTTTGACTGCTGGGAGTGTAAACCTATTCGTATGGTTTTTCCTATTTGGCTGTTTACAGCATTCGTATGGTTTCCTGTTCGGTGGATTGGTGTTCTGCAGGAGCTGTGCCTGTGTCTCTGGAAGGGAAGATCTACTAAACGGCGGTTTAACCCTTTTATGCCTGGTGGTGCCGTTACACTCTGATCATGCAGTTTCAAGCAGAATTGCTGCACATGCAGATTGCTTCTCTCATGTGTGTACTTGGTGGGAATATTTGCTTTAACTTCTTTACTGAACTCTCCATCAGCAAAGAAATAGTTAACAGAACTTTTGCAAACAACCAATCAGAACAAAATAACAGCAGTATAAAATCCCTCAGTCAGGTCCTCCCACTTCCTCTTTCTTTGAGGTCGAGCAGGAGAGCATAAAAAACCAACGAATCCACCTTGTATCAGGCACATCTAGAGAAGAAACTGGCAGAACCAGAGAGAACCCAGATTACACTGCAAGGAACACAAACATTGTGAAAGTAAACTGCCAGGGCAGAATGCAATACCATATCCATCATTACTTCAACGGCACAGTACATGCACACGGACAATCACCACTGTATAATAGAAATATATTTATTAAACAAACAGGAGACCATACATTACAAAAAAAACATAACAATACCCCCCATTAACATAGAGAAAAAAACTATTCCAGGGAGGGAAACATCAATGGGGGGATTATTCCCTCATCAAGGCTAGCAAAACTCCTAAATTTATGGCAAGACAGGAGGCTTCATATTTGCAATTTTATGGCCCAGACATAAAAACAGAAGAAACATGAGATCGTGGACGTAAATAGAAAGTATGGAAAGTTGATTCCCTAGACCAAACAGCGGTGCCAAGAATATCCGTAAGGGACCCACCGGCTTCTAGAGCTGCTGAAGCTGCAGCGCCCCGAACCGAATGTGCCCCAAAGGAACTCGCTACACCAGCCAATGAAAGAAGCCATTGAATCCAACAAGTGATCGTAGGCGCAGAAACAGCCCTAAACGGTCACACATAGGAAGTCAGAAGGACGAAATGATGAGGTCATGCCACACAGAGATGTGGTCTATCTGGAAAGTAGGGCTACAACACAGAAGACTAATTAGATTTTTTTCTGTGTGAGATAGAAACTGACACACTGTCCAGTGAAAGGAGAAAAATTCTACATCACAGGTAAGAGTCTATCCTTATTTGCCAAACTTTCCCATTGCGGGCAGACTGTCTAATGTTTTTCCCTCAGAGGGAGGCCATCACCAGGGATCCGTGGATTCTGCAGACTGTTTCCGAATTCAGGATCGATTTTGTCGAAGACAGGTCACCGCTCCGCGACAAAAGACTTAGCAGAAAGCTTGTGAAGAGACAAATCCCCGTTATCAGGCCACTCCTCAAGGAAGCGCAATACAAGCGAGACATCCAAAAATGAGGAATACAGAGAAGTAGGGGGTCTTGAAAGGTGTACACCTTGGAGCAGTCTGCAGACTAAGGGGTCATTACCAACGCCAGAACCTTGAGAGAGTACACGAGCTGACCGGAAGACTTACCCTGAGAAAACAATTCAGCCAGGAAGTTCAGGACATTAAAGGAATCCAAATATTTCTCCAGACACCAGCCATGCCAGGACCGCCAGGCATGCAGGTATGTTTGTCTGGTGCCAGGCACCCAAGAGTCCCAGAGCAACTCACTAGCCGTTGTTGATAGGCCCGACACATCCCAGGAACCCCGGAAACGGTCCAAGGCACTAGTCTAATATCAAAGGATGTGGATTCCCTTGTGGATCCCAGTGGAGAAACCTGGAGACAGGCAGCAGTAGAAGGTCTTTGCACGACAACTTCAGCAAAAGAGGGAACCACGGTTGACTCCTCCAAAGTGGTGTGACCAGGAGAACCGACACTCCCAGTAGTTTGGGACGATGCAATGTCCGAAGTATCATGGAGAAGAAAGGTGGAAACGCACACGCCCCCGAGGGAGGCCAGTCTTGGAGAAATGCGTTCACTGCCTCACTGAAGGGATCCAGAAGCCAACTGAAGAACAACTCTGTCTGACGATTCGCCCTGAATGTGAACAGAAAAGGGGCCTCGAAGTGAGTCCAGCAATCAAAACACTGGAGGGTGAAGTTTCCAATCGTTGGTGACTCTTCAGTTTCCGGAGAACCAGACTGCTACTTGATTGTCCTGAATGCATCAGATCGGATGACTCTTTGTCCATGAGTATCATCCGCGGAGCGGTGACCTGTCCGACAAAATCGATCCTGAATTCGGACACAGTCTGCAGAATCCACGGATCCCCGGTGATGGCCTCCCTCTGAAGGAAAAACATTAGACAGTCTGCCCGCAATGGGAAAGTTTGGCAAATAAGGATAGACTCTTACCTGAGGTGCGGAGGATGTTCCTCGGGAAAATAGTGGGCGGTATTCGTACCGAGAGGAGGAAGAGGAGTAGGATTCCGAGAGGCAGGGTCTGTTGCCCATGAAGGCGGCTCTGCTGGTGGCACGACCCCTTTGTCGACCAGCCCTGGAGGAAAAACGGTTCCCTGAACGGAATACCCTCCTGAGAGACATCTGTGCCTTGTTGAGGGACGTATAGATAGCAATGTGCCGATTGAACTCCTAAATGAAGGCGTCCCTGAAGAGAAGACCTTTGGCATCAGGACCCAGTTCCTTGGACACCAAATCCGCCAACTTGCCGTCCAGCTTGTGGTGTCCGGAGGATAGGGCCACACTGGCGTGTCCTAACAAACAAATTGCCTGTTGGGCCCACTCTCGTAGGAGGTTAGCATCCACCGGGGTTACTCGACTCCCTGTAGAGCAGTGCTGTGATGGTCATTAGGCAGCTGTCTGTGGATTTCCCCCTGGTGCGGTAGGGGACTCACTGTAGAGCAGTGCTGTGCTGTTCATTAGGCAGCTGTCTGTGGATTCCCCCTGAGTCCCCCAGGACTCACTGTAGAGCAGGGCTGTGCTGTTCATTAAGCAGCTGTCTATGGATTCCTCCTGGTGCTGCAGGGGAATCACTGTAGAGCAGTGCTGTTCTAGTCATTAGGTAGCTGTCTGTGGATTCCCCCTGGTGCTGCAGGGGACTCCCTGTAGAGCAGGGCTGTGGTGTTCATTAAGCAGCTGTCTGTGGATTTCCCCTGGGTCCCCCTGGTGCTGCGGGGGACTCACTGTAGAGCAGGGCTGTGGTGTTCATTAAGCAGCTGTCTGTGGATTCCCCCTGGGTCCCTCTGGTGCTGCGGGGGACTCACTGTAGAGCAGTGCTGTGCATTAGGCAGCTGTCTGTGGATTCCTCCTGGGTCCCTCTGGTGCTGTGGGGGACTCACTGTAGAGCAGTGCTGTGCATTAGGCAGCTGTCTGTGGATTCCCCCTTTGTCCCTCTGGTGCTGCGGGGGACTCACTGTAGAGCAGTGCTGTGCATTAGGCAGCTGTCTGTGGATTCCCCCTGGGTCCCTCTGGTGCTGTGGGGGACTCACTGTAGAGCAGTGCTGTGCATTAGGCAGCTGTCTGTGGATTCCCCCTTTGTCCCTCTGGTGCTGCGGGGGACTCACTGTAGAGCAGTGCTGTGCATTAGGCAGCTGTCTGTGGATTCCCCCTGGGTCCCTCTGGTGCTGCGGGGGACTCACTGTAGAGCAGTGCTGTGCATTAGGCAGCTGTCTGTGGATTCCCCCTGGGTTACTCTGGTGCTGTAGGGGACTCACTGTAGAGCAGGGCTGTGCTGTTCATTAGGCAGCTGTCTGTGGATCCGCTGCCTTAGTTATTCCTTGGTTTAACCCTCTCATCACTACCCCCGCAGGGGTACACTGTACTAAATAAATACATTACACTATATACACAGTGACTTTTTACTCCTGTCATTTATATGCATATTCTATTTTTGTTTTGTTTTTCTTAATCTATATTTATGTATATTTCGTTATCATTTTCTGTCTGCCTTAACTTGTTATTTATTTATTTCCTGTCATTATACTTTTCCTCTCATGTCTACATACTTTCCTTTATTTCAGCCGTATTTAGCTTTTCTGTATTATTTTGTTTCTTTTGAGCTTTGTTTTGGAACCTTGTTTTCCCTGCTCAGCCTCTCCTCTGGCCTCCTCCGATATTCCGGGCTCTCGAGGACAGCGGAGAATGTCTCCAGCGTTTTCCTCAGGTAGCCGGCTGCCATCTTGGATTGCACCCCCTCACGCGAGGTCCCGGCAGCCATTGTTTTTTCTGTTTCTTAGACTACAGATTAATTCGCCTCGTAATATTGCTTCCTTATTAGTGGGTGACCCTCATACCGACGCCGGTCTTTTTTTGTTTACCTTACGGCTTAGGCCAGTACATGATACTGTATATAGATATTCCGTTTAAGGTGGTTTGTGGGGGCAGAACCTCCCACCCTCAATATAGTCATCAAAGAGAGACCCCAGTGGTGTCTGGGGCTTAACCGTTATTTAAATATAATGCAGAAATGGAATATCCTCATTCAAAACAAAATGTACAGTTTTGAATGCTGATATAAGATAGATATTTGTAGAAACCAATTTGCAAATATACACTTAACCAAAAACAGGTCTAAGTGAATACAAAAACTGTTGAGCTTTTCTCTGACTGAAAATTGTAGATTATGCTAGCTTTAGTGTTACTATAATCTTAATTTTATTAATGACAGGAGGTGAATATTTGCTTAAGTCTCTCTTTACTAGAACTCCACCGCAGCACATTAACATAGAGAGAAAAACACCAGAGACAAAAAAATCAGGAATCTATAAAAGGCTTCTCCCAACTAACTATTTCCTCTTTCATGCTGCGACAAATAAAGTACATGAACGATACACCGTAAATACAATAACAGGAGAAACAAACAGAACATAACGATGAATGCCATCTGAAATTGAAACCGTGGAACCAGTGGGTGAAGCCTTGAACCTTTATCCTGTAGAGTAGTCGGATCTAAGAACTGTAGCCAAACCATTAAACTGAAACGAGATAAACAGAGTCGACAACACTGATTAGCAAATGAAATGTACTGAGAAAAACATGAATCCCCATCGTCAATACTGACAGTATAATATCCCAGATACTGTGTAGCAGATGGCATTGGGCTGTCCTGAAAACTACATGTATTGTAATGTATTCGGTTAAATTGTATCTCTGTACAAGGAACTGTATGCAGCATTCGTGTCATTGTTCGGTAGAATCACTCTAGGCATAATACGAATGAAAAAACCGAACAATCAGACCACCCCAGTGAGAAGTGTGCCTCCAATTACCGGTTGCAACAATGTTGCAAATGGGTAATTGGCAATCTGTGCAGTGGGTCCTTTGTTCGCGGGGTGGCCTCCATTCGGGAGACGAACACGTGGCGGCGGCCATTTTAAAACTCCCGAACAGCTGTGTTTTGCCATCGAGTGTCTGGAACCCAAATCGGACATTCGGCTATTCAAACACCGCTGAGACCTCCACACTGCCCTTAAATTCGTATCCAAACTACCGAACGGCCACCCGTTCGGTAGAAAGAAACAACCGAACAAGGGGATTCATGCGAACCCTCCCTAGTCTCTATAGCCCAAGCCTTTCGTGCCATTTATTCCCTTCTTTTGTGACCGACCGCAGGGCCCCATCTCATGGAACTAATTTCGGCTGTTCCCTCCAGCGCGGTCGGTCTTTTTATTACCTCCATAGATTTCCCGAACCCCTGGTCCGATCTGGTGATTTTTGGATGTCTCTCACCCAGATCAGGGCTACCAGGGGATGTAACATTTAAAGGAGTACCCCTAGGTTTAGGGGTACATCCAGAAACTCTGGGAATTTGTGTGCTGTATAAGGGGATTATGAGTCAGGCTAAGGGGAGGAGATGTGTGGGAGGTTACTCAGGTATGATTGGACACTGTACTAATGACTGTAAATCCCTCCCTTGCATGGGAGAATGCTTTATAAGGCCACTGTGTGAATAAAAGTTTAGTTCTGCTCCTGATGCTGTGTGTCGTCCAGTCATTGGGATTGCTGTTGGGATATTGTTTTATTATTTTGCCTGCTGGAAACCTTGCCTTATGGATTTATAATACTTGTTCCTGAGCCTCACTGGTAGTGATGTCGCGAACACGAAATTTTCGGTTCGCGAATGGCGAACGCGAACTTCCGCAAATGTTTGCGAACCGGGCGAACTGCCATAGACTTCAATGGGCAGGCGAATTTTAAAACACACAGGGACTCTTTCTGGCCACAATAGTGATGGAAAAGTTGTTTCAAGGGGACTAACACCTGGACTGTGGCATGCCGGAGGGGGATCCATGGCAAAACTCCCATGGAAAATTACACAGTTGATACAGAGTCTGGTTTTAATCCATAAAGGGCAGAAATCACCTAACATTCCTAAATCACAATGAATATGGATTGACACCTGACATATGACATATTGACACCTTGACATATGGATTGACACCTGTCCTCAGAGCCCCTGATGCACACGGACACAGAGCAGAATAGAGACTGGTCCCCCTACATAGGGTCACTTGGCAGATATGGATTGACACCTGTCCTAAGGATCCCTGATACATACTGACACAGAGCAGAATAGGGACTGTTCCCCCTACATCGGGTCACTTGGCAGATATGGATTGACACCTGTCCTCAGAGACCATGATACACACTGACACAGAGCAGAATAGAGACTGTTCCCCCTACATGGGGTCACTTGGCAGATATGGATTGACACCTGTCCTAGGGATCCCTGATACACACTGACACAGAGCAGCACTGGGACTGTTCCCCTACATTGGGTCCTTGGCGGATATGGATTGACACCTGTCCTAGGTTCCCTGATACACACACACTGACACAAGAGCAGAATAGGGACTGTTCCTCCTACACTTAGGGTCACTTGGCAGATATGGATTGACACCTGTCCTCTGAGCCCCTGATACACACTGACACAGAGCAGAATAGGGACTGTTACCCCTACATAGGGTCACTTGGCAGATATGGATTAACACCTGTCCTCAGAGACCATGATACACACTGACACAGAGCAGAATAGAGACTGTTCCCCCTACATAGGGTCCTTGGCAGATATGGATTGACACCTGTCCTAAAGATCCCTGATACACACTGATACAGAGCAGAATAGGGACTGTTCCCCCTACATCGGGTCACTTGGCAGATATGGATTGACACCTTGTTACAAACTGCTATTTGTAACGGGCCCTTAAATGGCAAATTGCCCTGTTTCCCTGGGTTGTGGAGAAGCCTCTTTGCCAGCCTCCTCCCGCATGACTATGGCCCCTGGGAGATTGTGAAAATGTATGCACTTTTATTTGGTGTGTATGGCCCTTTAAGACTGTCGGTGGGCATATTGGGGCTTATGGACTCTTTATGTGACTGGTGCTGGCCCTTTAAACACCTTTTTTGGGACATCAGGAAGATTGGGACACTGCCCCTTTAAGGCCGTGTCCCCAGACTTGTTGGGGACACTGCCCCTTTAAGACGGTGTCCCCTGTGTCTCCAGACCTGGTGCAAACCCTTTGTGCCTGCCTGGCTATTTCCCACTTGGTTCAGTAAATGGGGCTTACTGAACCAAATACCACACAAGCAGACCACCCAGAAGTGGAAGTGTGCAGGCAATTTACCTCCCAGAAGCTGCGGTTAACCGCAGCTTAATTGACAATGCTGGGAGGTCTTTGTTCGTTTGCCGAACACGTGGCGGCGGCCATCTTTGATCATTCGGCGAGGTCAGCGGTATGTGTAGCCAAATTCATGGAACTAAAATCGGCTACACATTTCCGCGAACACCGCTGAGCTCTACCTTCTCCCCTACTGGTTTTACAGCTGCAGAGACTAAGTCCCATTCGGCGATGGGACTTAGTCTTTTTTTCAGCCGTTTTTTTCAGCCTTATTTCAGCTGCAGAGACTAAGTCCCATTCGGCGATGGGACTTAGTCGTTTTTTCAGCCTGAAATAGACCGACCGCACAGCCCAAATCTATGGAACTGTTTTGGGCAGGAAAATGTGCTTGCGGTCGGTCATAAAGGGACCTCCAGCTAACTTTTTAACCCCTGGATGGATTTGGCTGATTTTTGGTAATGTTTATGTTTTAAGTGTGCTGATTCCAAATATGTAATTGTTATGAAGATGGGATGTATAGTTTTAAAGTTACAGTGTATGGCTAAAAACTGTATTTTTACTGCCTGTGTTTAATTATGTTAATCTCTTCCCAAACGTCATTTCGTTCAAAGTGGAGAGAATGTTAAAACAATATATTTTTGTTCGGAGTGTGAGAAATGCTTTTCAGCCGCTTCTAATCTTAAGCATCATTTGAGGAGCCATACAGGAGAGAAACCTTATTTGTGGTGTGTTTAGTATTGTTCTGATCAGTTTAATACCTTCCGCGTCTCCTATCAGTGGACGTGTATATGGCAGCCATTTTAGGAACCGTACACCTGGGACCCGAGCAAGGTCACCTCGTTCAACAGGCGACAACATTTGTCCCTGGAAAACTATCCTGGACATTCTGTACAATTTGTATGGATATGGCAGTGATTTCTGTAACAGGGAGATGGAAGAAGATGCTTGGTCGGTCCTCTTAATTCAAATTTGGGGCACTGCGCGGTCAAGCTAATGTGCCACCAGATAGGAGTGGTGTGTTTAGTATTGTTCTGATCAGTTTAATACCTTCCGCGTCTCCTATCAGTGGACGTGTATATGGCAGCCATTTTAGGAACCGTACACCTGGGACCCGAGCAAGGTCACCTCGTTCAACAGGCTTGCAGCGTATCCTCCAGGAAGAAGAGCCTGAACCCTTACCGGCTGCACGTGTCTTACCTGTACATGGAAAGCTGCTCTGGTTTCTTGATGAGCCAGCTGCCCGTGAGTTAACATGTCCCGTGGAGAAGCACTCTGTCCTGTAAAGCCTCACCAAAAAAAAGGAGTGGTGTGTTTAGTATTGTTCTGATCAGTTTAATACCTTTCGCGTCTCCTATCAGTGGACGTGTATATGGCAGCCATTTTAGGAACCGCACACCTGGGACCCGAGCAAGGTCACCTCGTTCAACAGGCGACAACATTTGTCCCTGGAAAACTATCCTGGACATTCTGTACAATTTGTATGGATATGGCAGTGATTTCTGTAACAGGGAGATGGAAGAAGATGCTTGGTCGGTCCTCTTACTTCAAATTTGGGGCACTGCGCGGTCAAGCTAATGTGCCACCAGATAGGAGTGGTGTGTTTAGTATTGTTCTGATCAGTTTAATACCTTTCGCGTCTCCTATCAGTGGACGTGTACATGGCAGTGATTTCTGTAACAGGGAGATGGAAGAAGATGCTTGGTCGGTCCTCTTACTGCAAATTTGGGGCACTGCGCGGTCAAGCTAATGTGACACCAGATAGGAGTGGTGTGTTTAGTACTATTTTTATCAGTTTAATACCTTCCGCGTCTCCTATCAGTGGACGTGTACATGGCAGTGATTTCTGTAACAGGGAGATGGAAGAAGATGCTTGGTCGGTCCTCTTACTGCAAATTTTGGGCACTGCGCGGTCAAGCTAATGTGACACCAGATAGGAGTGGTGTGTTTAGTACTATTTTTATCAGTTTAATACCTTCCGCGTCTCCTATCAGTGGACGTGTACATGGCAGTGATTTCTGTAACAGGGAGATGGAAGAAGATGCTTGATCGGTCCTCCTAACTGGAGACTGTGTTGCTGTACGGGTGGCAGGTGGAGCCATTTATAAAGTACCCACTGCTTTGCAGACCAGGTATCAGTGGTCAGATGGACCCTTGCCCCAACACTGTGTGCCAGACATGCCATTACTTCCTTTTGCACAGTCGAGTACAGGTTGGGGATTGCCTTTTGCGCAAAGAAATTTTGGCCGGGTACCTTCCACTGCGGTGTCCCAATAGCTACAAATTTTTTGAACGCCTCAGACTCCACCAGATTGTATGGTAAAAGCTGGCGGGCTAATAGTTCAGACAAGCCAGGTGTCAGACGCCGGGCAAGGGGGTGACTTTCTGACGCTTGCAGACAACTAACTGCTATTCAATCTATAACAGTGAAAAAAGTTTTGAAGCCACAGTGCAGCACCAGAGGGCCTAAAAATTAGGCATGTACACATGCCTGAAAAATTCGGTATTGTTGCAGCCGCTGCTGTAGCAGCGGCCAGAAAAATTGATGTTTGTTTCACAGGCAGAAAGTGCCCTAAAACATGGCGGCTTGAACCCTAGTTGGTGGCGGATAAGTCACGCAAGTCAACCGGCATTCAGAGCTAAAATACAGCAGCGTGTGGACCATTTTTAGCCCAAGGCAGCTCATCTCATCAGGCCTTTTTTACATAGGGTCACTTGGCAGATATGGATTGACACCTGTCCTAGGGATCCCTGATACACACTGACACAGAGCAGAATAGGGACTGTTCCCTACATAGGGTCACATGGCAGATATGGATTGACACCTGTCCTCAGAGCCCCTGATACACACTGACACAGAGCAGAATAGGGACTGTTCCTCCTACATCGGGTCACTTGGCAGATATGGATTGACACCTGTCCTAAGGATCCCTGATACACACTGACACAGAGCAGAATAGGGACTGTTCCCCTACATAGGGTCACTTGGCAGATATGGATTGACACCTGTCCTCAGAGATCCATGATACACACTGACACAGAGCAGAATAGAGACTGTTCCCCCTACATAGGGTCACTTGGCAGATATGGATTGACACTGTCCACAAGGACAAGTTGCAGACTTCCTGGCAGGGCCCATACAAGGTGGTAGAGCAGGTTTGTGATACCACCTTTGTGATCGGTGCGGTCACAGGCACGGGAGGAAAGCGCATGCTCCATGTGAACAACCTCAGACGCCTATCCTATGCCCCGGATAGACGAGCTCCTAGACAAAATGGCCAGAGGCCAGTACCTCACCACAATAGATCTGTGCAAGGGGTACTGGCAAATTCCATTAGCCGAGGACGCCATCCACAAGTCGGCATTTGTCACCTTGTTTGGCCTGTATCAGTTTAAGGTCATGCCATTCCGGATGAAGAATGCCCCGGCTAACTTTCAGAGGATTGTAGATCGGCTACTGGATGGGTTTCAGGAGTATGCCTGCACCTACTTGGATGATATAGCCATTTTTAGCTGCTCCTGGCCCGAACACCTGACCCACATAGGAGCCGTACTAGACCGGATTAGGGAGTCCGGACTGACCCTAAAGCCCAGTAAGTGCCATATAGGAACGCGTAAAAACCTCCCCAAGATAGTAGTATGGGCCCCAGTGTGTGAACAGGCCTTCCAACAGCTCAAGACGGCGCTCATTAAATCACCTGTACTTTCTGCTCCTGATCCAACTAAACGCTTTCTCGTCCATACAGACGCTTCTATGTTTGGATTGGGAGCAGTACTGAGCCAAGTCGGAGCAGATGGTGGCGAGCAACCCGGGGCTTATCTAAGCCGGAAACTTTTGCCCAGGGAAGTAGATACACTGCCATTGAAAAGGAGTGCCTGGCGGTGGTGTGGGCCCTCAAAAAGCTGCAACCTTACTTGTATGGACAACCGTTTACCTTACTCACAGATCACAACAAATTTGGGGCACTGCGCGTGCAATCTAATGTGCCACCAGATAGGAGTGGTGTGTTTAGTACTATTTTTATCAGTTTAATCCCTGTTACGTCCCCTATCCGTTGATGTGGAGCAAGACGCAGCAGCAGAAGAGGACTCAGCCGAGGTGGTTATGGAAGAGGATGGAGTAGAGGAGGTGGCAGCAGGCCTGCCTGCAAGTCGTGGCGGTGTCACCAACTCCTCTGCAGAGCCACGCATTCCATGCTTGGCAGCCGTCAGCAGGTTTACCCAATGCGCAGTGTAGGTGATATACCTGCCCTGACCATGCTTTGCAGACCAGGTATCAGTGGTCAGATGGACCCTTGCCCCAACACTGTGACACTGCCAGACATGCTATTACTTCCTTTTGCACAATCGAGTACAGGTTGGGGATTGCCTTTTGTGAAAAGAAATTTCAGCCGGGTACCTTCCACTGCGGTGTCCCAGTAGCTACACATTTTTGGAACGCCTCAGACTCCACCAGCTTGTATGGTAAAAGCTGGCGGGCTAATAGTTCGGACAAGCCAGCTGTCAGACGCTGGGCAAGGGGGTGACTTTCTGACATTGGCTTCTTACGCTCAAACATGTCCTTGACAGACACATGACTGTGGGCAGATAAGCAGGAACTGCTCAAGGCGGGAGACGGAGTGGCGGATGGTTGAGAGGGGGCAAGGAGGACAGCAGTGGTTGACGTGGCTGAAGATGCTGGACCAGGAGGAGGATGGTGGCTTAGAGTAGGCGTGCTGCTTGTACTCATGTGTTGATCCCATAGGCGTTTGTGATGTGAGATCATGTGCCTACGCAAAGCAGTTGTACCTAGGTGGGTGTTGGACTTCCCACGACTCAGTTTCTTTTGGCACAGGTTGCAAATGGCATCGCTGTTGTCAGAGGCAGACACACAAAAAAAATTCCACACTGCTGAGCTCTGCAATGACGGCATTCTGGTGGTGGACACAGCATGCGTTGATTGGCGTGCTGTCGGGCTGACCCCGGGTGTCGATGCATGCTGTCTGACTGTGCCACTAGCTCCTTGCGACGACCTCCCCCTGCTTCCAACTTGTCTCCTCCTCCTCCCTGTCTCCCCATCTGAACTTTCGCCCTGTTCTTCTTCTTGACGAGCGGGCACCCACGTGACATCCATGGACGCATCGTCATCATCAACCGCTTCACTTGTATTTGACAACTCAGCAAAGGAAGCAGCAGCGGGTACAACATCATCATCATCATCACACCGTATGTCCATGTGTGTAATGCTGCCTGCCTGAGACATATCCCTGTTATCTACATCCTCTGGCAATAATGGTTGCGCATCACTCATTTCTTCAAACGGATGTGTGAATAACTCCTCTGACATACCAAGTGAAGCGGCTGTGGTGCTAGTTTTGGGGGTGGCGGCAGGCGGGTGAGTGGTATCTTGAGAGGTGTCTGAAGCTAAGCTGGAGGAGGATGGTGCGTCAAGGTTCTGAGCGGAGGCTGTCCTGTGTTAGCCATTCAACTATGTCCTCAGAACTTTTCAAGTTCAGGGTACGTGGCCTCTGAAAACTGGGCATTGTTCTAGGGCCAAAGGGAATCACAGCACCACGACCACGATGGCCCCTGCGGGGTGGCCTGCCTCTGTCTGTCATTTTTTGGGGGATTAGTGGTACTATGCGTGCAAGCTACTGTGAGACCAGATATGAGTGGCAATGTGCACTGGCACAGTTGTGCAGGGCACAGGCTGTAGGCCTGACACACCCGCTTTAAGGACACTGACTGCTATTCAATCTATAACAGTGAAAAAAGTTTGTTGTTTTTAAATCCAAGCTATTGTGACACCAGATATAAGTGGTGGCACTGGTCACCGTATCCACTGTTAGCGTAACACACCCGCTTTAAGGACACTGACTGCTATTCAATCTATAACAGTGAAAAAAGTTTTTTGTTTTTAAATCCAAGCTATTGTGACACCAGATCTAAGTGGTGGCACTGGTCACCGTATCCACTGTTAGCGTAACACACCCGCTTTAAGGACACTGACTGCTATTCAATCTATAACAGTGAAAAAAGTGTTTTTTGTTTTTAAATCCAAGCTTTGTGTCACCAGATCTAAGTGGTGGCACTGGTCACCGTATCCACTGTTAGCGTAACACACCCGCTTTAAGGACACTGACTGCTATTCAATCTATAACAGTGAAAAAAGTGTTTGTTTTTTTTTAAATACAAGCTTTGTGTCACCAGATCTAAGTGGTGGCAATGGTCACCGTATCCACTGTTAGCGTAACACACCCGCTTTAAGGACACTGACTGCTATTCAATCTATAACAGTGAAAAAAGTGTTTTTTGTTTTTTCAATCCAAGCTTTGTGTCACCAGATCTAAGTGGTGGCACTGGTCACCGTATCCACTGTTAGCGTAACACACCCGCTTTAAGGACACTGACTGCTATTCAATCTATAACAGAGAAAAAAGTGTTTTGTTTTTTTCAATCCAAGCTTTGTGTCACCAGATCTAAGTGGTGGCACTGGTCACCGTATCCACTGTTAGCGTAACACACCCGCTTTAAGGACACTGACTGCTATTCAATCTATAACAGAGAAAAAAGTGTTTTGTTTTTCAATCCAAGCTTTGTGTCACCAGATCTAAGTGGTGGCACTGGTCACCGTATCCACTGTTATTTTTTTTTTTTTTTTTCACAATACAATACAATACAACAATTACAAACAAATGATAGAGAAACAATTCCTACATAAGATGTTCATCCATAAGATGTTTCTTTATACATTTCAATTAACTAAAAACGAACAATACTTTAGACTTACACATCTACATAAACAAGACAGGACAGTGCAGCAAGAGAGAAGGGAAGAAACTCATCGAGAAAGTATATATATTTATCTCATAATATATATTGTATTATATTGTCCAAAGCATTAACAGTCAACCTCATTATTCACCTTGAATTTATATATATAAATAAAGGCCCCTCTATTTATCAATCTTCTCCCAACATTTCAACCACATTGTTGTTTTCCTACTTAATTTTTGTTTGCTCAATAACACTTCCATTTTTACTTGAAACTTAAGCTGGGCTTTGACTTGATCCCAAGGAACTTCACTATCGTCTTTCCATCTTCTTGCAATCACAATTTTTGTTGCTAAGAAAAGATGGATAAGAATAATTTTCAAATCTTTTGTCATTACCGGCCAGTTTAGATGAAGCAAAACAGTCTCCGGAGAGAGCCTCAGCTCAAGGTTCAAGTCTATGGATACAAACTTTTGTATGTTAAACCACAGATTGTTCAGTTTACTACACTCCCACCAAATATGCTTAAAAGTACCTGTATTTGTACCACATCTCCAACATAGATGGTTTGCTGAAGAATACATTTTATTCAGTTTGTCTGGTACTAGGTACCATCTATTTAGAACTTTAAAATGAGTTTCTAATAGATTTAACGAGTGTGTATACTTCAAAGCTTCTGTCAATGAGAAACCCCAATGCCTAATATTTATATCCATATTTAATTCTTCTTTCCAAGCGGTTATGGCTGTTGGAGTTTTTGATTTATTACACATTTTGCTTAATACCAAAGCTTTTGAAAGTGGTTTATTTATCTTATCTGTATTAAAGAGTATATTTAACCCATTATTCAAATTAATGTTTGATACAATTAAATGTGTTATCAAGAAACTTTTAAGTCTTAGATAATTGAACAACTCTTTTGATGGTAAGTTGTATTCCTGTGTTAATTGAGCAAAGGTTTTAATTTTATCTTTTACAAGTAGTTGAGACAGTCGCAAAATTCCTGCTTGATTCCAGTTTTTTAAATTTATATCTGCGACTTGATGTTCTACAAAATCTAAACCTAGATAAGTTGGAATTTTGTTTTCTATTTTTAGGATTTTTTTAATTTTAAGCCAACTATTCATTAAGTGTGTTAATGTTATACTAGGATAATCTTTTTTTTGAAAAAGTTTGTTAGTATTCCAGATTAAACAATCCAAGCTGGGGGTTCCTCCTGCAGTAAGTTCTGTTTTATACCAACTTTCGTTTTTGTTTTCTTCTACTTGCATCCTGTATATATGTAAAATTATCGCTGCCCTATAATTATTTAATATTAGGGGATAAGCCAGTCCTCCTTTATTCAGTTTTTGTGTTAGTGTTGACTGACTCAGTCTTGGTTTTTTGCCTTTCCATATATACTGAGTTAAACTTATCTGTATTAATTGCAACCACTGGTCAGAAATACTTAATGGCAACATTTGGAACAAGTAGTTCCATTTTGGAATGACGTATGAATTCACTACATTAATCCTTCCCCAGAAAGAAATTTCTAAATTTCTTCGGTTTTTCAGCCATTTGTTAAGATTTTGCAATAAATCCAAAAAATTAGTTTCCATCATTTTATCTACATCTCTAGTCAGTTTAACTCCCAAATAATCCATATTATTTTCGACCCATAAAAAATTATATCTATCTTTAATCTTATTTTTCATTTGTGCATCTAAATTAATGTCCAGAATCATAGATTTATTTATATTTAATTTATAATTAGATATTTTACTGTAGTTGTCAATTTCTGACATTAAAAAATCTAATGAAATTTCCGGTTTTGTTATGGTAATTAGGATGTCATCAGCATATAAACTTAATTTCTGTTCTACATCTAATATTTTGTGGCCATAGATTTTTTTATTGTTTCTAATATTCTCGGCTAATGGTTCAATAGAAAGCAAGTATAATAACGGTGAGAGTGGACATCCCTGTCGTGTACCATTTTTCAGTTGGAACCATGGGGCTATGATGTTTGGTCCTTTAGTACGTGCTGATGGATTTGCATAAAGGGCCATGATGGCTTTCTTAATCCAACCGTCAAAACCATAGTGTGACAATATTGCCTCCAAATAAATCCAGTTGACTCTGTCGAATGCTTTTTCAGCATCAATCGACAGAGCCAAAACTGGAACTCTTTTTCTATTAGCGTCATCTAAGATATTGACAATTTTCCTAATACATGTATAAGAGTTTCTGCCGGGAACATAACCTACTTGATCTTGATGTATGATCAGTGGTAAAAGTTTTTTAAGTCTAGCGGCCAACACTGAAGCATATAGTTTAGTGTCAACATCTATCAAGGATATTGGACGGTAATTTTTAACATCAGTAGGATTTTTGTTTTGTTTTAAAATTGGTAGAATATTAGCTTTTAACATCTCTGTTGGAAGAGATCCTCTTTTAGCCGCACTGTTAAAGGCACTAGTCATATAAGGGCAAATTGATTCTTTGAATATTTTATAAAATATATTACTAAATCCATCTGGACCTGGGGTTTTATACTCCTCCAAATTATTTATAGCTTTCATTATTTCATCTATAGTTATATCTTTATTTATTGCTTCACTTTGTGATTCTGTTAATTTGAACTTGTTTATTTTTTCTAGATATTTTTTTATATCTTCATCTGTCGTAGTTTGAGGAATGTTGTATAACTTACTATAAAAATCATTGAATTGTTGTCCTATTAGTTTTGGAGTTACTACAGTTGTTCCGTTGTTAATAAGTTTTTCTACTTTATTTATACCCTTTTGTTTTCTTAATTTTTGTGATAGCAGTTTGTCGGCTCTATTACCCTTAGAATAATGTTTTAATTTTAATCTATCTAAGCTTTTAACTGTTCTTTCCATTAATTTTTGGTTAATTTTGTCCTTTATTGCCGATATTTCTTCGGAATTTTCAACTGTTGGATTATGTTTATTGTTTTGGGTCAACTTCCCTAACTGACCATAGAGGTGAGATAGACTAGTACCCCTATCGGTTTGGCTTTGGAGTTTAATGAAATAACCTCTTATTACCGCTTTAAAGGCGCACCACAAAGTGGATGGATCAATATCCTCTGTGTTATTTTCTTTAAAATAATTACCTATGTTTACTTCCATGAATTTTTTATTTGTTTCAAAACTAAGCAATCTGTCATTTAGACGCCAACTATATGGCTTTTTTGTGTTTTTTCCTACTTCTATTACACATACTACACCGTTATGATCTGTCCAAACTGCTTCGTTTATATTTACTTTTTGAATTTTATCGATTAGATTAGGATCAATCCAAATCATATCTAACCTTGAATAAGAAAAATGGACTTTAGAGAAGTGTGTATAATCTCTTAGATTTGGATTGTGAATCCTCCAAATGTCGAACAAATTAAATTCATCCTTTATGTTTTTTAAGGATTTAGCTTGTTTAATTACCATCTTATTTATTTTAACTCCTTTCATAGTTTTTTTTATCTAATTGTGGGTCGATAACTGCATTAAAATCTCCAGCCAATATTAAGTTTCCCACTTTTACTTCTTCTATTTTTTCTAAGATAGATCTTAAGTGAGAAGCTGGTGAATAGTTTGGGAGATAGACATTACAGAGTGTAAATATCTTAGAATTGATTTTACATATTATTATCAAGTATCTACCTTCTACATCTTGTATTTGTTGAATTATTTCTACCTCTATTTTTTCACTGAATATTATGGCTACACCACATTTTTTTTTATCTCTATTTGAGGCTTGTATAATAAGCGGGAATTTTTTTCCACCCCACGTTTGTTTATCTGACTGTCTCCAATGGGTTTCTTGCAGAAATCCCAGATCAATATGTTCAGTGACCAAATATTTATATACTAAAGACCTTTTTGTTATTGTATTCATACCTTGGACATTAAGAGTTAACATTCTTATCATTAGAGTTTCTCAAATCTCTTTCCTTTCATCTCGAGATAGTAAACTTCCCTTTGATCCTCTATTGCTATACAAACACACAAAAAACAAAAAAACCTATATCTAAAACTATAGGAGGATATCATCCTCCTTAAGCACATAGACTATTGACTCACCAACAGGAGAGTCTGTCTAGTCCTATGTCTATTAAATAGACACTAAGTAGGATTGTCCGGATTTGGGATTTGGGCGATGTTCTATAATAAAACCCTTCAGTCTATTTTACAACAAAAGGGAGAGAAAAAAAAAAAAAACCCTAATCACTCAGTTAAATATAGCCATTATAAAATAAGTGTCAATTAAGTGAAAAATATTTATAATGATCCATTTATCATCGTGTTCCATTACATTATTTCCATGTGACCTTTCTTTTTCCCTATTTCTCCTTTCTGTGCCCTTTATATGCAGTGATAAGTGAGTCAATCCATACGGTTTTTCTAATTCAATCTTGTGTACCTATATACAAATTTAATTTTTTGCAAGTTTAACCTTATTGAACCAACTCATTATTTCTTATTAGTGTTAATTATAATTACATGTGTCGTATATAGCAAATAACAACCATTATTTCTAAAAATAAACTCCTTAGTGAATCTATCTTTCCATTATATCTTCTTTCTATTTCTCTTCCCATTCCCCTTTTCTTGCTAATATATGTGCAGATAATTTCAACAAATTTTGTCCTCTTTTACAAAAAAAAAATAAAAAAAAAAAATCTCCAGCCAGAAAGAAACACATATATTAACAGCCTAATGGGTAGTCCTCTTTTTCATTTCTTTTCTCTTTCTCCCACCCTACGGCCGTCTTAACTAAAATGTGAACAGGTATTTATAAAGACTATTGTGTCTCCTTTTACTTCAACAACTTCACATTGTTTTCATGTGCTTTTATACATTACAAATATCCTAAACTGCAGCAGTATGCATAAAGAATATTGAAGATGCTATTGTTATGCATTGCAAATAGCGTAAGCTTCAACTATATGCATACAAAAACTACTTTTCTTATGTAACGTTATAATAATAGATTCTCTTCCTTCTTAGAATTGACATTAAAAGATTACATATATCACAAAAAAAAAAAAAAAAAAAAATTTCTCTCTCTTTTCTTCCTTCCTTTTTCGTTCTACTTCCGCAGTCTAGTTGTTTTCATATTTGAATTCTTGCTAACCAACTTTTCGCTTCTTCCGGGTCAGTGAAGGAAAGTCTTTCTTGTCTCCAAGTGAATTTCAAGGAGGCCGGAGTATTCCACTGAAATCTAATGTCTTTTTTCCTCAGAAAGTCCGTAAGAGTTGAGAAAGACTTCCTCCATGTTCTAGAAAAATAAGATAGATCTTGCAGAAAGTATATATCTTTATAGACAGGATTTTCTAAGGGGTTAGTACGTCTGGCCTTAATCAAGTTGTTTTTAGCTGAAAATGAACGGAAGCTCACTATAACATCTCTTGGGAAATGTGCTGCAATTACGTTAGGTTTTCGTATTCGATGAAATTTTTCTATTTGATAATCAGTTATCTCAGGAGAGACTTCTTTAAATAGACAACATAAATAATCTTTTAATTTCTCTATTGTTATATCTTCAGGTATTCCTCTAAGTCTTAGATTAAATTGTCTTGATCTGTCTTCTAGGGCGGCTATTTTATGTTCCAAGATTGAAGTTTTATTTGTTAATGATTGCACTGTTTCATTAACTGTGCCTAATTGATTGTCGAACAAGACAATTTTTTTTTCCATAGCTTGCACTGATATAGCAATTCTGTTAGTATCTTGTTTTATATCTTCAAGACTCTTAAGCATATCTTGTTTTAGCATATTGAATTGAGCCTCTAGTAGTGATTTAAGCTGATCCTGTAGAATTTCTTTCATTGTTTCAGGAACTGATGATAATTCTTGCATCATTGAAGGATCCATATTGGTATTAAGAATATTTACTGGATTTGTTTCGTTATCACTTTTACGTTCTTGTATGTCTTTTGATGGGGTCGAAAAGAAACCGGACATCCTTTTTTCTACTGGATGAACTGACTTATTTTCCTTATTTTCTTTCTTTTTTTCCATAGCAGTTTTTCTAGTTGCCATTTTGTTCTTAAAAAAAAAAAAAAGCTGACAAGCTATATTTTGCTTCCCTTCTCTTTCTTCTTTCTTCTTCTTTACTCTACTTATATAGAAAAGTATGTATATATTTAATAATAGCAATTTCACTGCTTGTACCTCTCGGAACTTATTATAGCAGTTGTTTTAGCTTACTTGCCTTAATTAAAGCCAGTTTTAATGTTTGTTTTATATTTTCTTTTTTTTTTTCTTTTTTTTCTTTTTTTTTCCCTTCCCTTCCTCTTCCCTCTTTTCCTTTTCTTCTCTGCTTTCTTTATCCTTTCTTTTATTTTCTTTCTGCCCCCTTTTTTTTTTTTGATTTGATTAGGCTTATATATCAGCCTCAACTTGTCATTTGCTTTAATTGCAACTCTCAGTTGTCAAACAGAATATATGAATTTATGAATTTTAAATATGTCTAAGATGTAAGCAGTTTATCAAGAGGTTAGGGAGAAATTCACTTTGCAATACTCACAAAATTTACAGCTTCCATCTCATTATTATAAAGAAGTCCTCCTTTACTTTTATCTGTCTTTGTCTTCATTTGGCTATTCAGTATGCCAGCAGCTCATGAAAATAACTCGAAGGCAGTTTATCTTTTTCAACAGTTTTTTTTCTTTTTATTGAGCAAAGTATAGCAGCTCGGCCAAGGCTTAGATGCTCAGTATATGAGTTTAATTAATATTCTCCTTATCGGCCTCTGTCCCAGCAGCGTTTTCTTCCGGTCGTCAAACAGCCGCCAAACAGCCGCCAAACATATTCAGCGTGTGTACTTTCCTCCACGCTTCTCTGCCCGCTCACCGCCCGTTCACCGTTCCTCCGGACCCTCCCACCTCTTCGCACGCGTTACGTCATCACGTTGCGTACGTTCCCTCCCACCGTATCCACTGTTAAGCTCACAGTGGATACGGTGCCCAGTGCCACCACTCACTGGTGTCACAATAGGTTGCATTTAAAAACAAAAAACTTTTTTCACTGTTATAGATTGAATAGCCGTCAGTGTCCTTAAAGCGGTTGTGTTACGCTCACCGTATCCACTGTTAGCGTAACACAACCGCTTTAAGGACACTGACGGCTATTCAATCTATAACAGTGAAAAAAGTTTTTTGTTTTTAAATGCAAGCTATTGTGACACCAGTGAGTGGTGGCACTGGGCACCGTATCCACTGTGAGCTTACCACACCCGCTTTAAGGACACTGACTGCTATTCAATCTATAACAGTGAAAAAAGTTTTTTGTTTTTAAATGCAAGCTATTGTGACACCAGATATGAGTGGTGGCACTGGGCACCGTATCCACTGTTAGCTTAATACACCCGCTTTAAGGACACTGACTGCTATTCAATCTATAACAGTGAAAAAAGTTTTTTGTTTTAAAATGCAAGCTATTGTGACACCAGATATGAGTGGTGGCACTGACTGGGCAAATGGGCACCGTATCCACTGTGAGCCTGACACAGAAGCTGGCAGCAGTGGCAGACAACTAACTGCTATTCAATCTATAACAGTGAAAAAAGTTTTTTGTTTTTAAATGCAAACTATTGTGACACCAGTGAGTGAGTGGTGGCACTGACTGGGCAAATGGGCACAGTATCCACTGTGAGCCTGATACAGAAGCTGGCAGCAGTGGCAGACAACTAACTGCTATTCAATCTATAACAGTGAAAAAAGTTTTTTGTTTTTAAATGCAAGCTATTGTGACACTAGATATGAGTGGTGGCACTGACTGGGCAAATGGGCACAGTATCCACTGTGAGCCTGACACAGAAGCTGGCAGCAGTGGCAGACAACTAACTGCAATTACATTACACACACACACAAAAAAAAAGCATACCCTAACCCTAACCTAGCTATGCATTTCCCTATCTAATCAACAGCAGCTACACTTTCCCTCCTCTCACTAAGCATGCAGCTTGAGAATGAATGTAAAATGGATGCCTTCCAGTAGGTGGGAGGGTCTGCTAGGGAGGGTGTGCTGCTAACTGGCTGGAATGTGTCTGCTGACTGTGAGGTACAGGGTCAAAGTTTACTCAATGATGATGAATAGGGGGCAGATCGAACCGCGCATGCGTTCGCCGTCCGCGGCGGACGCGAACACGCTATGTTCGCCAGGAACTGTTCGCCGGCGAACCGTTCGGTGCATCACTACTCACTGGGATCTTAAGCGGAGATAACTTGTGGAATACCAGGTCTCCGCTACATTCTGCTCCCCCTTGCCCACAAGCCGGCATACACAGTCTGATCCAGCACGGATCGGCTTGGGGATGTCCGGGGATCACTTCTCCAGGTCTGTTTGCCTCGACAACCCGTCAGCATTCCCATTCTGTTTGCCCGGGTGGTACTGAATGTTAAAGTCAAAGGGCTGCAGCGCCAAGCTCCAGCGCAGCAGCCTGGCATTGTCCCCAGCCACCCGGTTCAGCCATACCAACGGGTTGTGATCCGTGAGCAATGAAAAGGGCTGTCCATACAAATACGGCTGCAATTTCTTTAGGGCCCACACCACAGCCAGGCATTCCTTCTCGATGGCGGCGTAGCTTACTTCTCTAGGTAACAACTTGCGACTGTTAGCCACGGGATGTTCTCCGCCATCGGCCCCGACTTGGCTCAGTACTGCCCCCAATCCAAACATATAAGCTTCTGTGTGAACAAGAAAACGTTTAGTTGGATTGGGAGCTGCCAAGACAGGGGCATTTATAAGTGCACTTTTCAGATGTTGGAATGCCTGTTCACACTCCGGGGTCCAGGTTACTTGGCGGGGAAGGTCCTTATGGGTCAGGTCGGTGAGGGGTTTGACCAGGGCACTATAATTGGGGACGAACTTTCTATAATACCCGGTCGTCCCTAGAAACTCTAACACTTGAGTCTTAGTCCTAGGGATGGGCCACTGGGCTATGGCCTCTACTTTGGCTGGTTCGTGTTTCTGTTTGCCACAACCCACTCTATGTCCCAGGTATTGTACCTCGGCCATCCATATACTACATTTGGCCAGTTTCAGCGTCAGACCAGCCTCCCTAATCCTGTCTAGTACCGCTCCTATATGGGCCAAGTGTTCCTGCCAGGTATTGCTAAAAATGGCAATATCGTCCAGGTAGGCACAGGTATAGTCCTGGAACCTATCCAGGAGTCGGCCCACCATCTGCTGGAAGGTACCTTAAACTGGTACAAGCCGAATGGGGTGACAAAGGCCAACTTAGGGATGGCGTCTGGGGCCAAGGGAATTTGCCAATACCCCTTACATAAGTCAATGGTAGTGAGGTATTGGCCTCTGGCCATCCTGTCTAGTAGTTTGTCTATGCGGGGCATGGGATAGGCGTCGGACACGGTTTTCTCGTTTAATCTCCTGTAGTCCACGCAGAAGCAGGTCGTACCGTCTCGCTTTGGTACGAGCACTACAGGAGAAGCCCAGGGACTGTCCGAGGGCTCAATCACTCCCAGTTGGAGCATCTCGTCGATCTCCTTGCGCATATTCTCCCGCACCGCTTCAGGGATGCGGTAAGGGGTCTGGCGCATGGGAAGTTGTCCTGGGGTCTCTACCCGGTGAGTGGCCAGAGGAGTGTATCCAGGCACATTAGAGAAAGTGAAATAATGAAAAAGTGGAAAACACCCAGAATATGTGTAGGTTACTATATAAAATATACAACAACCTGATGGAAAGTGAAATCCGTATGAATTCTGTATAAAAATCAGAAATTTGACATAGCGTGATACAGTAAAGTAATTCAACTTTATAAATAAAAATGATTATAGATGCACTCACAAACGCACGTGAAATAGAGCTTCTCGCCCACCCAGGGGCAGTATGTAATCCGATGGATGAATTAGAGAATTACCTCATAGGATATGTAAAAATAAAGGAAAAAACAGAATAGTGAAGTTTGTTATAAAAAGTACAAAATCACATTTATTGGTCACACTTACATGTGTGTAAATCACAAAGAGCGTATCTCTCAATAACTTGGAACTCCAGGTATCCCTGATGAAGTCCTACACTCTACAGGACGAAACGCGTTGGATTTCTATATTGGACCTATTTTATATTGTTTTAATTGTTTTATTTGTATATATTTAATTTTTGGCTACTCATTTATAACTACTCCTGTTCATCCCTATTCTTGGATTGATGGCAGGATTGAGGAAGGCTTAACCCATTTATAAACATAGCAGTTTCTCTGAAACTGCGATGTTTATAAAAAAATGGGTTAACCCTAGAGGGACCTGGCACCCAGACCACTTCATTAAGCTGAAGTGGTCTGGGTGCCTAGAGTGGTCCTTTAAATCTACGGCTATTCTGCTAAAGGGTTCCTCAATTATGGGTATGGGGTGCAGTTTCACCTTTCTTCGGTCTCCCCTTTTTCCTACCCTCTGGCACGTATCGCACGTGCTGCAATACTTGCGAACTTCCTGGCTGATCCCTGGCCAAAAGAAACTTTGGGTCAGTCTGTACCTAGTGCGACTGACCCCTAAATGTCCGGATAGCGGAATATCATGCGCCATCCGGAGTAACTCTGCTCGGTACCGCTGCGGCACCACTAACTGCCTCATAACTATCGGGTCTGACCCAGCTATCTGCTTGTCAGACTCCATGTATAAAAGCTGCTTATCCCAGATAAATCTCTCTCCCTCCCCCCGGGTGAGTTAGTAACAACTTTGTCCCTATATATTTGCAACATAGGGTCAGTTATTACTTCGGCTGCAAATTCATTAGGGGTGGCCCAGGGGACACACTCTAAGAAAGGTGAAGGATCTCTTACCTGAACCTCTGGGAGTGTGTTGTGGTGACGACAGGATGAGCTTCCCCTGTGGTGGGTGCCTGGGGCTCAAAAGCAGACGTGAGCCTCCCCAGATCATTCCCCAACAAAATTTCCGCTGGCAATTGCGGCATCAACCCCACTTCCACGTTTCCTGACCCCGCTCCCCAATGTAAATGAACCCTTGCTGTAGGCAGACGGTACACTGCTCCCCCGGCTACCTTGGCGGCTACAGTTTTGCTGGTCCTGGCCTTATCCGAGACAAGGTGACTCTTGACCAGTGTTATAGTGGCTCCTGAGTCACGTGGTCCTTGGACGGCTTTACCCTCCAAATACACAGTTTGTCTGTGGTGCTGGCGATTGTCAGCATTGGCCTGTACGGGATCGGCCTCGTGGAGTACTTCCCATTGTTCTATGGTGGTGATTGGAAGCGCCGAGCCATATAGGGTCATGCTCTCATCCTGGTAGTAGTGGGCGGCTGCTCTTGGTGGTGGTGGTGGTCCTGGTCAGATCCAGGTGGACCGGTCTCTAAGTTGTGGGCATTCTCGTTTGTAATGTCCCCACTTCTGGCAGTGGTGACATTGCACAGAGCTGGGCTGCTGGAATCTCGGTGGGGCAGTACTTGTTGGGGTTGGTAGTTGTCGTGGTGGGGGTACTGGGTTGTTGGAGTAGCTCTCCCTCCCCAACTGGCCTTACAGCGGTCTTGATTACTACTGGCTTTTGTTGCCTACGAGCATCCATTTAGTCATCTGCCTTTTTAGCTGCTTCTGTAATCGATGTGGGGTTACGGTCTCTTACCCACTCCTGCAGGTCTGCGGGTATCCCGTCATAAAACTGTTCTAGCAGCAGCATTTGTAATAGGTCCTCCATGGACCGTGCCTGGCTTGCTTGTACCCATCCGAGGGCTGCCCTTTGTAATCGGCAAGCCCATTCTGCATGTGAGTCCTTGTCCGCCTTTTTCAATTCCCTGAAGCGCCTCCGATATGCTTCTGGTGTAATAGCATATCGGGCCAGGATGACTTCTTTTACCCGGCTGTAGTCCCTGATTTCCGTATCAGGTACAGTACGGTATGCTTCAGCAGCTCTCCCTGTTAACCGTCCTGCTAAAATGGGAACCCAATCTTCCCTATTTATTTTATGTAGTGTGCACAGTCTCTCAAAGTCCTGGAGGAATGCATCTATATCCTCCTCGGCTTCTACATACATTTTAAACGCCTGGTAAGGATTTTTTGTCTTACCCTCTTGCACCATAGACACTGCTGTGCTCCTTTCTGATGTTTGTGCCCCTCTTTGCCGCATTATAAATTCCTGGACCTCTGTCATCGTCTTGGAGATGATCTCTATCGGTGGGTTCTCCCCATAAAAGGACAGTCTGAATTGGAGTTGTCTTTGAAACTCTGCCTGCTCCGTTCCATCTGTCGCATCCCTCTGTTCGGTGACCGAATCCTCCTCTGTTCGGTATTCTGCCATTACTTCCGAAATGAGTGTTGCTTTTGTTTTGTTGCTGGCTGGAGTACCTCTTGCTTCCAGAAGATCATTTAGTGTGGATCGCTTTAATGTGGAATAATCAATCTCCATTAATCCTTGTTCCTTTGTGAGTCTGGATCCCAGCGCTGCCAACCAATGTAGCGGAGACCTGGTATTCCACAAGTTATCTCCGCTTAAGATCCCAGTGAGGCTCAGGAACAAGTATTATAAATCCATAAGACAGGGTTTCCAGCAGGCAAAACAATCCAACAATATCCCAACAGCAATCCCAATGACTGAACGACACACAGCATCAGGAGCAGAACTAAACTTTTATTCACACAGTGGCCTTATAAAGCATTCTCCCATGCAAGGGAGGGATTTGCAGTCATTAGTACAGTGTCCAATCATACCTGAGTAACCTCCCACACATCTCCTCCCCTTAGCCTGACTCATAATCCCCCTTATACAGCACACAAATTCCCAGAGTTTCTGGATGTACTCCTAAACCTAGGGGTACCCCTTTAAATGTTACATCCCCTGGTAGCCCTGATCTGGGTGAGAGACATCCAAAAATCACCCAGATCGGACCAGGGGTTCGGGAAATCTATGGAGGTAATAAAAAGACCGACTGCGCTGGAGGGAACAGCTGAAATTGGTTCCATGAGATGGGGCCCTGCGGTCGGTCATAAAAGAAGGGAATAAATGCCACGAAAGGCTTGGGCTATAGAGACTAGGGAGGGTTCGCATGAATCCCCTTGTTCGTTTGTTTCTTTCTACCGAACGGGTGGCCGTTCGGTAGTTTGGATATGAACTTAAGGGCAGTGTGGAGGTCCAGACACTCGACGGCAAAACACCGCTGTTCAGGAGTTTTAAAATGGCCGCCGCCACGTGTTCGTCTCCCGAATGGCGGCCACCCCGCGAACAAAGGACCCTCTGCACAGATTGCCAATTACCCATTCGCAACATTGTTGCAACCGGTAACTGGAGGCACACTTCTCACTGGGGTGGTCTGATTGTTCGGTAGTTTCATTCGTATAATGCCTAGAGTGATTCTACCGAACAATGAGACGAATGCTGCATACAGTTCCACATACATAGATACAATTTAACCGAATACATTACAATACATGTAGTTTTCAGGACAGCCCAATGCCATCCGCTACATACTGAGAAAAAAACATGAATATCCATCATCAAATACTGACGGTATCATATCCCAGATAAACCCCAACTCCCCCAGATAACCAACCAAGCCCAGGAGACCAGGTGAAAAAAACAACAAGTCAGTCAAACAAACAAACAACAAGGGGAGGGAGAAACTAGGAGGGAAATATTCGCCTCCTGTCATTAATAAAATTAAGATAGTTACACTAAAGCTAGTATAATCTACAATTTTTTAACATGACAGGAGGCTTCATATTTGCTGTTTTAACGCTCAGACAGCAAAGCCCAAAGAAACACGAACCGCCGTACCAACCTAAACTTTGCAAAGATAGCTCCTCGTAACCGGCAGGATAGTGTACAATGTCTTGGAGAAAAGTCACCATGTACCGACTGAAATGAACCGAAAAGACCTATACGCCTATAAAAGACCTATACGCCCCGCCAATGCCAACAACAACTGAACGGTACATGAAGGGCGAAAAAAAGGAAAAGAACCGTCTAAACAAACGGTGACGTCGAACGCAGCATAAAGGAGGAACGTGCAACCAAGATAAGAGTATAACCCTCGGGTCCGACTATAGCCGATAGACAACTAAGGCCCGAACTTTCAAACCCATCTGAAAGAAAAACAAGGTATAATAAAGGAAACAAACCCAGAGTCGGAGATGGACAAGAACTCAACGAAAACCGGCAATTCAAGCATGACAAAAACGCGTGTACCCCTTGGGGAGATGAATCCTTGGGAATCGTAAAGGACTCACACCCCTATGAACAGCACGTCTAGCTCGCGGAAAACAGTCGTACGCGCTACCTAATCTAAATGATATGACAGTCCCCGGTCAATAAAGTGACCAAACAATTCTTGAACCCTGTAACAGTGTTTGCAAAATTTCTGGTAATCCGTACCAGACCCAACTACGTCAGGGTCACCTTGCAGACAAACATCTTACAGTCCCCGAGATCAAATGGGAAAAGGGAATCCAGGACACTAGTTTCGACTTGGCCAAAGTGGAGGCCATAAAACCAAAGTACCAGCAGACTGAGACACCTGTAGTAAGGTCCTGGAACCAAACAAATGGAGGAGATTCATCAGCGTCTCCGTGTCGAACAACCCTGGAGGGAAGCTTCCATCACCGAGCAAATGGGTCTGTACGCCAGCTGAAACTGGTCGGGGCCTGATGGGTCCTCCTCCGTGGACTAAAGTCTTGACGCTGGGTCCTCACGGAAAAACTATTCCAAACGTACGAGAACTCGGGTAGAGGAAAGCATAGGAGGCACCCCCTTGCGTCCAATCCGCCCTCCAGGACTCTACTCTAATGTCCTTGTGGAAAAACGAGAAGGATCTCTTCAGATAGTTCTGGTATTCCCGAATGTCCTAAATTTCCCCAAACCTGCCAGCCAGGCTGTATTATCGTCCAAATGAAAGATGCCCCAGATACTTATCTCGCCAGGGAGAAAATTGAGCCCGCCTTACCAGGAATGGACCCCGCTGTCCTTAGAAGTTCCCTGAGGACCGCGTCTAATTCAAAGTAACTAATGGATATATGTTCAAGCGTAGTCTCGTGTGGGGGCTCCAAAGGGCACAGATCCCTTAATCCCAAGGACCTCCAGTGGTCCAAATTGATTAAGATAGGGTCGCCTGCAATCCCCAGATTCGGGGTCCCGTCTGGTATGTCATCCGAAGGTGGAGGCAAATGTAAAATTCCGGGGCCAAGGGTCCAATCCCCTATAACAGGTACGGGTTGGAGCTTTAGATATGTCTCCATTTTTCATATAAAAACTGGACACCTAATATACTTCCTCCTATGTCCCGCTAGCACAACTCACTCGTGTAGAGGAGAACAATCGGCTTGCCAGTGCGGACTTAAAAGTAGAGTATAGGCACTGCAGTGGGCCGTACTCAGGATCTTCTGTATACTAGACAGGTGCTTTAACCAGGAGAGCCGCAGCACCTCCTCAGGGTCCAATTCTGGGTATGAGGCTACCTTGTTCGGGAGCCTGGCTGGGTATACCGCTCCAAGTATCCTGCAGACTTTAAGCCATCGGTTTACGGTCCCAGAAACGCACCAATGGTGCTTGGTGCTCGGGCATAACATTCTTTGGTGTAACTGTACACAACGCTCATCTGTGTAGCCGTACATAACATTCTTTGGTGTAACTGTACACAACGCTCATCTGTGTAATTGTACATAACGCTCTTCTGTGTAACCGTACATAACGCTCATCTGTGTGACTGTACACAACGTTCATCTGTATAACTGTACATAACATTCTTTGGTGTAACTGTACACAACGCTCATCTGTGTAGCCGTACATAACATTCTTTGGTGTAACTGTACACAACGCTCATCTGTGTAATTGTACATAACGCTCTTCTGTGTAACCGTACATAACGCTCTTCTGTGTGACTGTACATAGCATTCTCCTGTGTGACTGTACACAACATTCTTCTGCGTAACTGTACATAACATTCTTTTGTGTGACTGTACATAGCATTCTCTGCGTGACTGTACATAGCATTCTTCTGTGTAACTGTACATAACATTCTTCTGTGTAACTGTGCATAGCATTCTTCTGTGTAACTGTGCATAGCCTACTGTGTAACTGTAGATAACGCTGTTTAGATAAATAGTGCCTAACACTCTTCTGTGTAACTGTACCTAACATTCTTCTGTGTAACTGTACCTAACATTCTTCTGTGTAACCGTGCATAGCATTCTCCCGTGTAACTGTACATAATGCTCTTCTGTGTGACTGTAGATAACGCTGTTTAGATAAATAGTGCCTAACACTCTTCTGT
>OW240918.1:157621034-157653810 GCA_933207985.1 Pelobates cultripes
AACTACAATAGAGAATCACCAGTGATCATTCACTTTCCTCAAACGTTTGACAAAGAGCCATTCTAATACATCATGAAGGCTGACAGTGTAAACTGTAACCTGCCTCCCCACCGGCGCCTGGACGGAGGGGCCCTGCGGTATGGGAGGCCAATGAGGTCAGGAGTCGTCACTCCCACGTGGCCGGTCATCCCTCCCACGCCACTCGCGGTTGCGAAAGCTAAACGGCTTCCCAGCGGTTCGGGGAGTGTGGGAGGGAGACAGGCAGACTGGCAGTTTTCACGGCGCACAAGATACCCACGTGTGACCGCCGGAGTCGTTCTCTGTGGTCCTGGCGATCGTAACAGAACGGGAGGCGGTACTGAACCGCACCCCGCCGGCCGCTAGTGAAACAGAAAGAAGACAGAAAGAAAGTAGAATGACATGCAAGGGAGAGTAGGGAAAGCAGAGGGAGAAAGGTGGAGGAAGGCACCCTTACAGACCCCACAGAAAGGGGGGAGGTAGACAGAGCAGGCAAGAAGAAGACACCTGCATAAGGCACAATACATGACCTCACATCATAAAATCAAATCCTAAAATCTAATAATAAAATGTAATCATAAGATCAAATCATAAAATCAAATCATAATATCAAATCATAAAATGTAATCATAAAATCAAATACAAGTAAAAAGTATATCCCACAACCACCGAAAAAATAACAGGAGGCAGTGATACTCTGACCTGTACTGACTGCAGAGCAGCAAAGAAAAAGGAAGTAGTTGGTTGGGAGGAGCCTTTTATGGATTCCTTACTTTTTGTCTTTGGTGTTTTTC
Organism: Pelobates cultripes; assembly: GCA_933207985.1. Lineage (NCBI taxonomy): Eukaryota > Metazoa > Chordata > Amphibia > Anura > Pelobatidae > Pelobates > Pelobates cultripes. Next base: position 157,621,847 of record OW240918.1, read on the forward strand.
TCTCTCCGTAAATGTGCTGCCGTGGAGTTCTAGTAAAGAGAGACTTAAGCAAATATTTGCCTCCTGTCATTAATAAAATGTAACTCAAAGCCATCCTCTCATATATAGGCTTTATTCCAGATGGCCAAAATTAGGGGATCTTCAAGAAAATAGTTTGTGATCAGAACTGCAATTCTGTTTAGCAGAATAAAGGGAGATTGTTGGCAAAAAAGATTGCTAGGATAAATGTTCACTCGGTATGTGAACATTATTTGAGGCTAGTAAAATGAATAGATATTAGTGCTAATATATAGGTTAAATGCAGTTTAAATAAAATATTATCAGAGCACAGTATATTTTAATAGCAGCTGAACATTCATGTATAACTTTTCCAAATAACATAGAGAAATGACAATAAACTGAAAGAATGTAAAGCTTATAATAAAAGATAAAAAACATAATAATTAGATAATCACCTTGGAATAGTGAAAGATTGAGCCTTGTTACCATATAGGTAATGTATCAGATGAAATTAATACAAATAAAAATAATTCAACGTAGTGCAGATCATACACATACAGGGTTCATATAAAAATAGGAATCATAAAAACTCACAACCATAGAGCTAAAAGACCTAGCTCTGGTGTGGATAGCGTCCGGGTCCGGACAGGCGACCCACCCCTACAGGGAATATGTATTCTGTCCTGGGGGAGATATATATAACGCAAACATAGGGTAGCACAGTTGATGATAGAGTATACAATCAGGCTGCCTAGTGGGTACTTACATACATAGAACCTCTATGGCTCAATTGCAGCGTGTTGTGCAGTTAGGAACTGCACTCCCTTGGTGGTAATAGTAAGCAATGGTGGAAAACTGGAAACCAGGGTAGAAGTTAAGAATTTATTAAACAATAAAGGGACAGTGTCCATATAAAATACTAGTATGCGTTTCACTACTGTTTGTAGCTTCCTCATCTGAGTATATAGTTCAATAATCCTTGGTTCCACACTGCTTGTTTTTTATACCCCCTAAATGGGGTAATCTGTAATTACCAGAGAAAGAGGCATGAAATCACAAGAACACATCCAGGTTAAGAACGAGAACTCAAAGTAAAGATAGAGTTATTAATTTCGACTAAGCGAGAGAGTTTAAATTTATTAGAGACTGTTATCATCTCAAGAAGAGGCTTGGTACCATCCGAAAAAGAGGCATGAAATCACAAGAACACATCCAGGTTAAGAACGAGACGGAGCTCCGGGTGAGAGTGTCCATCAGTCATAGACATAAGGCACCATATGGAGGCTTGGACCACATACGTTTTACCGGTAAATGGTAATTACATGGCAGTGAAAAATCACCAGCAACCGATTACCCCATTTAGGGGGTATATAAACAAGCATTGTGGAACCAAGGATTATCGAACTATATATGAATACTAATTACCAGGGACGTATTAGCCGCGAGGCAAACAAGGCATTTGCCTTGGGCTGCATTTTTCAGGGGGCGGCAAAAAAACGCCGCCCCCCCAAATGCCCAGGGCAAATGTCTTGTTAGCCTTGCGGCTAACAGACATGCTGGGTGGGCGGCTGGCAAGGGAGCTCTTCCTCTGAGAGGTCTGCTCAGCTCCCTCGCGCGCCACAGAGTGAGGCTGGGAGCCGGAATATGATGTCTTCTACCCGGCTCCCAGCCTCACTCTGCGGCGCGCGAGGGAACTGAGCAGACCGCTCAGAGGAAGAGCCCCCTCACCAGCTGCCTGCCCAGCAGCCACTGGACCCCCAGGGAGATAATGAACCCCTTCCCCCCAGCATTCCCAAAGGTAAGGAGGCTGGGGGGGTTAAATAATAAAAAATAAAAAAAAGTGTTAATGTGAGTGATTGTGTGTGTGTGTCTGACTGTGTGTGTTTGTTTGTGTCTGACTGTATGTGTGTGTCTGACTGTGTGTGTGTGTGTTTGTCTGTCTGACTGTGTGTGTGTTTGTCTGACTGTGTGTGTGTTTGTGTATTTAGAAGGTGGCCTGAGTTTTGTCCTGCCTAGGGCAGCACAAAACCAGGATACACCACTGCTAATTACATTATTAGAGATTGAGCCCCTCTCATTCTCTGAGCCCTGCACTGATATGGATACTAATTACATTATTAGAGAATGAGCCCCTCTCATTCTCTCAGCCCTACACTGATATGGATACTGATTACATTATTAGAGAGCGAGCCCCTCTCATTCTCTGAGCCCTGCACTGATATGGATACTAATTACATTATTAGTGAGTGAGCCCATGGGCGTAGGAACCCAAAAAAATCTGGGGGGGATAGCAATTTTACTTGCCGGGTATATTCTTATTCCGTAAACTAGGAGTTGTTTATCCCATTGTACAGCGCTGCGGAATTTGCAGTCGCTATATAAATGATTAAATAATAACTTTAAAGGGTCACTACAGGGAAGGGATTTTACTTACCAGGATACAGCGCAGGGATCCTCCTGATGCCGCGCCCCCTATTTCGTCAAAATGACTTAATAGGAGGGTGCGAGCATGGAGCAATAAAACACTTCTATTCAGAAGCGTCATTGCTCTCTGGTGCGCATGCGCAGCTTTGCCACACATGCACAGATACTTCATAGGGCGGCATTCATGTCTCGACTAGGAAGCACCTCTAGTGGTCATCTGTGTGTCCACTAGAGGTATTCCTCATCAGTAATGTAAATACTGCCTTTTACGAAATGGCTGTGCTTACATTAAAAAGCCTGCACAGACATGCTATAGACACCAGAACTACTACCTTTAGCTGTTGTGGTTCTGGTGACTATAGTGTCCCTTGAATATAGAGAGGAAAAAAGAATAATCACAAATGTAAGAAATAAAATGTCTGTATCATTATTCTAAAAATTATTTAAAATAAAATAAAAAAAATATGCCACAGTCATAAATATTCCACAATTAATATTGTGAGCAGGAGAATTCTATGGCACGACCAGATTCCCCTTTGCACGCTAGCCTGCAGAGTAGACCTATTTTCAGATGTTACCACTCCCCTCGGAGGTCAATGGGGAATGGAGAGACTTTTATTCTTTTCCGCCCCAGACTTGGTCGTGGTTCCAAGCACAAGTGTTGAGATTGGGGAAGTGCTTGCACGACCACATCACCTGGTAGCCCTTGGACGCTCTTAAGCCGACTTCCACATCTTTGGTCCAAAACTGATCGCAGGTTTTTTTATGCAATCTCAAGTTTTACCAATAATTTCAGACTGTTGTATCCTCCTGAGACTAGACACCATATTGGCATTGGATTACATCTAACGCCTTAGCAGACTTTTTCCCGAGATTGGAGGAACATCAACGACTGGCGTCTCTGTCAATCACATTTCCGTCACATCTCGCTGTCGAAGGATCCATTCAGGATGAATCTATTGGCCTCCTGGGATAGTTACCAACGGAAAACAAGCATCGTTTGCTTTGTTGACTGAGCATTAAAACAGCAAATATGAAGCCTCCTGTCATGTTATAAAACTGTAGATTATGCTATCTTTAGTGTACCTATAATCTTAATTTTATTAATGACAGGAGGCGAATATTTCCCTCCCAGTTTTTTTCATCCCTACCCTTGTTTGATCTCTGGTCAGAAATTTTGGGTAATCAGGTATGTATACAACTCTGCTTGTTGTTTCTGCTGCCTGTCGCTTTTCATGTTACCGTTTCTTACATAGAACGTTTGGGATCTCTGTACATTACAGCAATACTGTTTGTCGCACTGGGTGACTGCATGTTTTTTCAGAGTACATTTCATTATCTCACCAGCCCTTTCGACTTTCGACTGTTTTTCTCGTTCCAGTTTATAATCTGTCCATGGCACCACGTTTGAAATTTCCTCTCGGCTGGATGACATCATTGACTTCACTGCTTACAAGGACTTATGTTACACAGGGTGTGTTTTTTCTGCTTCTTCTGTTTTGTCACAGCTTGAAAGAGGAAGTTATGTGTGGGAAGGGGAGCTTTATTTTATCTAACTTTTTTCTGATTGGTTGATTTTTCTGTGTTAATGTGCTGCTGTGGAGTTCTAGTAAAGAGAGACTTAAGCTAATATTCGCCTCCTGTCATTAATACAATTAAGATTATAGGTACACTAAAGCTAGCATAATCTACAATTGTTTCCATTGCTTTTTTTATACTGGATAATAGGTTTCTGGTATAAGCTGAACGGAGTGATGAAGGCCGGTTTGGGGATGGCCTCCTCTGCGAGGGGAATGTGCCAATACCCTTTGCAGAGGTCAATGGTGCTCAGATAACATCCACTAGCTATACAGTCGAATAATTAGTCTACCCTGGTCATAGAATTAGCGCTGGTGACCGTCTTGTCATTCAGCCGCCTGTAGTCCACGCAGAAACGAGTGGTGCCAACCTGTTTTGGTACTAAGACTACAGGTGAGGCCCAAGGACTCTTGGAATGTTCGATGACCCCTAAGTGAATCATCTAATTTATGTCTTTTTGCATTCCTTCCCGAACTGCAACAGATTTCCCAGGACGTTCGGTGTTACCCACTAGATGTCACTGTACGAGGGTAATAGTTGCCCCTATGTCTCTTAGGCCACGGAAGTCTTTCAGAACCAGCTACCTGTGATGCTGTCTATTGTCAGTGTTAGCTGCCTGTACCAGGTCAGCTTCGTGAATCACCCCAGCGGTTCTTCTTGGCTCAGCTCCATGGCTTCCCATGTCTGTGAAATGGGGTGGTCTACACAGTAGGCAGCGGCCCTGGGAGTGGTAGTTCCGGGCCGAGTCCAGTTGTGCCGTAGATGACCTACTTGTTTGCACATAAAGCAGCGGGGACCGGTCTTTTGTTGAGGCACATAAACATCAGGTGTGGGTCGTGGAGGAGGACGATAGGCCCCCCCGGTCGTCTGTACTGGTGGATCAGTCCTGTGGGTTTGGACTCTGGGTTGAGAGTGGTCTAGCTTGTGGGCATTGATGTACTCATCTGCTAACCTGGCTGCCTCTGGAAGAGTGAGGGGTTTGCAGTCTCTCACCCAGTATTTAACTTCAGGCTGCACCAAATTGAAGAATTGTTCCAGGAGTACCAATTGTAACACATCCTCCAAGGTGGTTGCTTGGCAGCCATTAGTCCAGTGGGACGCAGCTCGGTGCATCTGGCAAGCCCATTCTGTATATGAATCCTTGTCAGCCTTCCTCAGTTCTTTGAAATTTCTGCGGTAAGCTTCTGGCGTTACTGCATACCGTGCTAAAAGTGCTTCCTTTACTCGTTCATAGTTCTGAATATCCTGGGCTGATATGGCTCTGAAGACTTCAGCAGCTTTAGCAGACAACTTTCAAGCCAGGATAGGTACTGAATTTTACTCCGCTACTTTATGCAAGGCACACTGGCGTTTAAAATCCGCTATATAACCGTCAATCTCTCCCTCTGATTATTGAAACGCTTTGAACACGTTAAATTGTACTTTTCGCGACTCCTATACGAAAGTGGGGGTGTTTTGCAGGAGATGCTGCCATTTGTTAACTTTACAGAATATGAACTTGCAGCTTGCGTTGCTCTCTGGATTTCGTATCTGCATCTGAAATGATTTTTAAGATTGTCTGTGGAGGTGGGTTTGAGCCGAACTGCGCCAACTCTCTTTCATCTGTTCGAATGGTGGGGCTCGCCGTGGCCAAGTTCTCCCGATCCAGCTCCATTAAATCACTGATCAGATTCTTTTTTTGCCTTGCTGCTTGCAATGCCTCTTCAAACTTTCAATAGCTCCTTCAATGTAGTATGCTTGAGTTGAGCGTACCCGATCTCCGTCTGTCGTACTCCTGGCGAGTGCCAACTTCAAATTGTAGCTCCAGGGAAAGGGACCATCAAATGTGGTGGAACTGCCAATATATTGATGCTACGGATTCTCTTTACCTTAATATCACCACTCCAATACTCCTGAGAGTAAATATCACTGGTATCGCCTTTCCCCCCACACATGAGCCGAGGCTTAATGCTGGGAGTAGAACTGACTTTATTAGAGGGCCACATTTTATGCATAGACCCCTATATGGGGTTTCTTACACAAATTCTCCCAAGATCCTCTGAGCCTGAGAGATAATTGCGTGAGAAAAAGTTATAACTCCATTATCTCTCAGGTACAGAAAAATCTACAATATTTTATAATATCCCGAACGTACCCCCAAAACCCATAGAAACCCCTTAAGAGTCACATCCCCGGAGAGCCCTGATCTGAGTGAGCATCATGTCCAAAAATTACTCAGATCGGATCGGTAGTTTTGAATTGCCATCGCGGGGAAGTTTTGACCGGCTTGCCACGAGGTCTAAGCCCAAAATATTTCCAGAGAAATCGTTGCAAGGGCCGGTCTCCGTTCGCGTTGTTTTTATACGAAAACCACACATTTTATATGAAAGGTTTCATGTGTTAAATTCTCCCCCAGTTGGTAGTTCGTATCTCCTGAACGCCATTCGTGTAGGTGGTTGGGAACTTCAACGGGCAGAAGTTTTATTTTCACTGGTGTTCATGGGAGTGCCTGGCTAAAATCAGTTCCAGGCACTCAACGACCAAGTCCCACTGACTGCCTTTGGGAGACAAAATGGCCGCCATCCATTCTGTCGACCACGTGCGTTCGGCTGCATGAAATGGCGGCCACCCAGGGGAGCATTCTATTAATTGTTTCCATTGCGGTTTTCGTACTGGATACACATTCTAATGCGTTTTTAGGGTGGTCCTCGTCCAGGAACCGAATCAGGTGGATACGAACAAATAAACGATCAAAAATAAAACAAAAAATGGGCTGAACCAAGTGATGGGGTATTCCTTCACAAACTGCACCTGAATAGAGAACAAGAATTAAGCATGGAGACCGGCAGGGTGTACATACGTCCTAAACCTCCTAGAATCTCACCTCCCAATCCTCTGGATCACCTGATCTGACACACCCAGTCTAGAGGCATCAGCACCAATCCAAAAAGAGTTCTCACCCTCCCCTCTATCCCCCATGTTTCAGCATAGGAACCACAAAGCTTATCTAGGACCACATGCGTGAACGCGCAGACCTGCTGTAGGTTACTAACCTGAAAAGTAGGGGGGCAAATGGAAAAAGGGATCCAGAAACCCTGCTCACAACCCTCTCGCAGGAGAACTGCCACCCGATGGTTCCTATAAAGGTCTAGCCAAGGGCGCATCGCACTCACAATAACTCAAGTCATCACCTTTAGCCCCCAGGTTGCCCTTTTTGTCTGAATTTCCCCACTTGAAACAGCGGGTGACAGGGTGGGAACCACCGCAGCAGGAGCATTTGTGCTTAAAACAGCACGAGGAACCCCATTTACACAGACTGTCATGGAATCTTCAACAAGAGCCTGGTATGTGGTGCATGGCCGATTAGGCATGTGCATGGGGAAAATTTTCTGTTTGGTTCGGCATTCCGAAATCTGGGACTTGGTCAATTCAGGACTTCGACACTTCGGAACTTCGGCAACTTCGGCACTTCGGCAACTTCGGCACTTCGGAACTTAGACACTTTGGAACTTCGGCATTTCGGAATTTCGGGACTTCGGCATTTCAGGACTTCTCTTGCAGCCGCTTGGTAGATAAATCCCTAATTCCCACGGTGTTAGGGAGTTATCTACCAAAAGGCTGAAAGACCTAAATTGGTCTTTCAGCCAAATTTACTAATACTAAGTAAAAATTACTTAGTATTAGTACATTTTGCCCCGACTCACTATACCGCGAGTAGGGGCATGTCTATTAAACAGTGGATTTTTATTTGGCCTTTTTTGGGGCTGAAAAAATAAGATTTTAGAAGAAAGAAAACATCAAATGGTAAGTTTATTTTTACAGGTACTTGGTTGAAGGTCCCCCCCTCATTATTTTTAGGGTGAGGGGGCTAGGTAGGGGTTCATTTTTTGGGGGAGGGGGTGACTAGGAGTCTGGGGACCCCTAGTCACCTGGGTGGTAGGGGGGTTAAATTTGTATTTGAGCGGCAGGTGGGGGCCAGGGGGGAGGACATTAGGTCCCCCCCAATTTGTATTTAGGGCCCCCACCCACCGCTCAGGGGGGAGGACATTAGGTCCCCTCCCCAATTTGTCTGACATATAGCGGTATAGCGAGTAGGGGCATAGTTTACTAATACTAAGTAATCTTTACTTAGTATTAGTAAATTTGTCTGAAAGAACAATTTAGGTCTTTCAGCCTTTTAGTAGATAGCTCCCTAATACCGTGGGAATTAGGGATTTATCTACTTATTCATTCCTGTCATTACATTGACTGGCTAAGTAACTTACATTTTATATGAATGTATGTTACTTGATTGTTGTAAGTGTTGCAAACGCTTACAGCTGAATCCTGGCTATGTTTGTATACTTTTTATTTAAAATTGTATACAGTGTAACATTCTTCTTCTTTCACTGGGTAAGTATTTTAGTACTTAGGCAATACTGTGCTTCGGAACTTCGGCACTTTGACTTCTCGGAACTTCGGCACTTCAGCAATTCGGCGCTTCGACACTTCGTAAATTCTGTAATTTCGGCACTTCGGCAATTCAGCTATTCGGACATTCTGAAATACCCGAATGTCCGAATTCCCTGAAATTCGGCTGCATTTTAATTCAGACTGAAGCGAATTGCACATGTCTATGGCCGATGAAGAAGTGGGAGTCCCCCCACCTAACCCCCCAAGAAAGGATGAGAAACAGCCCTGGTGGGACACTGGGCAGGTCATAATTGAGAGACAGAGGTCTATATCGAGTCCCAGGAGACAGAGGGGCGAACCGCCAGTCATTGACAAAATCGATCATCATATTTCCACCAGACCACCATAGGTACGACAAGCATTCCAAATGTTGTTCTGATAGCAGAAAAAGGCAAAGCACTTCTTGGGGTCCAATTCCCAAAGCTCTTGGGAATCTTTTAGTAACTAAATTTCTAATAAAGCTTGTTGTTGTACCCCTGGAACTGTGTGTCGTCCAGTTACTGGGGGAAGATGGGTGTCTTCATTCTGTAATAGCTGAGGTAACCAGTCGGGTTACCCTCAGCCTGCTACAATGCTATTACATACACTCATACCCTAGACACTCCCACCCATACACAAACCAACCAATCACAAGCATCCATACCTACACTCATAGATGTGCACTTGTCTGTTAAGCTGCACTATCTCCCTTGTGCTTTCACCACTTCTAAAAGCAGGTTTTGGAGTAACCCATTAAATTGATATAGGCCAGAATAGATACTCTTGAGAACAAAAAAATAGGCAGAGGACAAATATTTATTACAAATGAAGGGAGTGATAATACTCACCTCTGTTTCTTTAACAAAATCATGACTTTAGATCTTTACTTAGTAAAACCCTGGAATTTTATTACAATACACTGAAGATTTATTTGACGTGAGTTTAACCCCTTAAGGACCAAACTTCTGGAATAAAAGGGAATCATGACATGTCACACATGTCATGTGTCCTTAAGGGGTTAAAGCTTGTTGAAAACCAGAAAGATGATTTGTATACTTATTTTAAATAAAATAATTTAATTTAAATGTGTCACGAGATGAGAGGTATCTCTCTTGGAGCTCAAGCACTTACACAGACTGACCCATACAAACCCACAGACTGACCTATACACACACACACACACAGACTGACCCATACACACACACACACACACACACACACAGACTGACCCTACACACACACACACACACAGACCGACCCATACACACACACACACAGAGACCACCCATACACACACACACACACAGACTGACCCACACACACACAGACCGACCCATACACACACACACACACAGACTGACCACACACTGACCCATACACACACACACACAGACCCCACACACACACACACACACACAGACTGACCCATACACACACACACACACAGACACCCATACCCACACACACACACACACACAGACTGACCCATACACACACACACACACACACACACAGACTGACCCACACACACACACACAAAGACTGACACATACACACACACACACACACAGACTGACTCATACACACACACAGACTGACCCCCCCCCCACACTCACACACAGACGGACCCCCCGCCCCCAAACACACACACCTGTCTCTCCCCTGCACTGCTCTCTATGACCCAGGAGGAAGTCCTCCCAGCACAGTGCCCCCTCTGGCAGCCTGTGGGGAAAGGATGGAACACAGTTCCAGTGACACAGGCACTGCTGCTGTAGCTTGTGTAGGGAGACTCAGTGCTCCCAATTTAAATTTCAATTGGGGGGGGGCACTGCATGATGCAGGGGGACCATGGCCCCCTCTTACCCTCCCCCCCCTGTGATGCCACGAATATATGTCTCTTTGTTCGTCCCGTACCTTGTCATGGTTTATTCTGGGATAATATACGTCTCTTTGTTCATGCTGTGCCTGGTCATGGTTTATTCTGGGATAATATACGTCTCTTTGTTCGTGCCGTGTCTGGTCATGGTTTATTCTGGGATAATATACGTCTCTTTGTTCGTGCCGTGTCTGGTCATGGTTTATTCTGGGATAATATACGTCTCTTTGTTTGTGTCGTGCCTGGTCCTGGTGAATTCTGGGATAATATACGTCTCTTTGTTCGTGACGTGCCTTGTCATGGTTTATTCTGGGATAATATACGTCTCTTTGTTCATGCCGTGCCTGGTCATGGTTTATTCTGGGATAATATCCATCTCTTTGTTCATGCCAGGCCTGGTCATGGTTTATTCTGGAATAATATATGTCTCTTTGTTCGTGCTATGCCTGTCATGGTTTATTCTGGGATAATATACATCTCTTTGTTTGTGCCGCGTCTGGTCATGGTTTATTCTGGAATAATCTACGACTCTTTGTTCGTGGCATTCCCCGTCATGGTTTATTCTGGGATAATGTATGTCTCTTTCTTCGTGCCGTGCCTGGTCATGGTTTATTCTGGGATAATGTATGTCTCTTTGTTCGTTCCGTGCCTGGTCATGGTTTATTCTGGGATAATATACGTCTCTTTGTTCATGCTGTGCCTGGTCATGGTTTATTCTGGGATAATATACGTCTCTATGTTCGTGCCGTGTCTGGTCATGGTTTATTCTGGGATAATATACGTCTCCTTGTTAGTGCCGTCTCTGGTCATGGTTTATTCTGGGATAATATATGTCTCTTTGTTCGTGCCGTGCCTGGTCATGGTTTTATTCTGGGATAATATACGTCTCTTTATTTGTGCCGTGCCTTGTCATGGTTTATTCTGGGATAATATACGTCTCTTTGTTCGTGCCGTGTCTGGTCATGGTTTATTCTGGGATAATATACGTCTCTTTGTTTGTGCCGTGCCTGGTCCTGGTGAATTCTGGGATAATATACGTCTCTTTGTTCGTGACGTGCCTTGTCATGGTTTATTCTGGGATAATATACGTCTCTTTGCTAGTGCCGTGCCTGCTCATGGTTTATTCTGGGATAATGTACGTCTCTTTGTACGTGCCGTGTCTGGTCATGGTTTATTTTGGGATAATATACGTTTCTTTGTTCGTGCCGTGTCTGGTCATGATTTATTCTGGGATAATATACGTCTCTTTGTTAGTGCCGTCTCTGGTCATGGTTTATTCTGAATTAATATACTTCTCTTTGTTCGTGCCGTCCTAGTCATGGTTTATTCTGGGATAATATATGTCTCTTTGTTCATGCCGTGTCTGGTCATGGTTTATTCTGGGATAATCTACGACTCTTTGTTCGTGGCATTCCCCGTCATGGTTTATTCTGGGATAATGTATGTCTCTTTCTTCGTGCCGTGCCTGGTCATGGTTTATTCTGGGATAATGTATGTCTCTTTGTTCGTGCCGTGCCTAGTAATGGTTTATTCTGGAATAATATACATCTCTTTGTTCGTTCCATGCCTGGTCATGGTTTATTCTGGGATAATATACGTCTCTTTGTTTGTGCCGTGTCTAGTCATGGTTTATTCTGGGATAATATACGTCTCTTTGTTCGTGCCGTGTCTGGCCATGGTTTATTCTGGCATAATATATGACTCTTTGTTCGTGCCGTGTCTGGTCATGGTTTATTCTGGGATAATATATGTCTCTATGTTCATGCCGTGTCTGGTCATGGTTTATTCTGGGATAATCTACGACTCTTTGTTCGTGGCATTCCCCGTCATGGTTTATTCTGGGATAATGTATGTCTCTTTCTTCGTGCCGTGCCTGGTCATGGTTTATTCTGGGATAATGTACGTCTCTTTGTTCATGCCGTGCCTAGTAATGGTTTATTCTGGGATAATATACATCTCTTTGTTCGTTCCGTGCCTGGTCATGGTTTATTCTGGGATAATATTCTTCTCTTTGTTCATGCCGTGCCTGGTCATGGTTTATTCTGGGATAATATACTTCTCTTTGTTCGTGCCGTGTCTGGTCATGGTTTATTCTGGGATAATATACGTTTCTTTGTTCGTGCCGTGTCTGGTCATGGTTTATTCTGGGATAATATACGTCTCTTTGTTCGTGCCGTGCCTTGTCATGGTTTATTCTGGGGTAATGTTTGTTCGTGCCATGTCTGGTCATGGTTTATTCTGGGATAATATACGTCTCTTTGTTCGTGCCGTGTCTGGTCATGGTTTATTCTGGGATAATATTCTTCTCTTTGTTCATGCCGTGCCTGGTCATGGTTTATTCTGGGGTAATGTTTGTTCGTGCCATGTCTGGTCATGGTTTATTCTGGGATAATATACGTCTCTTTGTTCGTGCCATGTCTGGTCATGGTTTATTCTGGGATAATATACGTCTCTTTGTTCGTGCCGTGTCTGGTCATGGTTTATTCTGGGATAATATACGTCTCTTTGTTCGTGCCGTGTCTGGTCATGGTTTATTCTGGGATAATATACGTCTCTTTGTTCGTGCCGTGCCTTGTCATGGTTTATTCTGGGGTAATGTTTGTTCGTGCCATGTCTGGTCATGGTTTATTCTGGGATAATATATGTCTCTTTGTTCGTGCTATGCCTGGTCATGGTTTATTCTGGGATAATATTCTTCTCTTTGTTCGTGCCGTGCCCAGTCGTGGTTTATTCTGGGATAATATTCTTCTCTTTGTTTGTTCCGTGCCTGGTCATGGTTTATTCTGGGATAATATTCTTCTCTTTGTTCACGCCGTGCCTGGTCATGGTTTATTCTGGGATAATATATGTCTCTTTGTTTGTGCTTTGTCTGGTCATTGTTTACTCTGGGATAATATACGTCTCTTTGTTCGTGACGTGCCTTGTCATGGTTTATTCTGGGATAATATACGTCTCTTTGTTCGTGCCGTGTCTGGTCATGGTTTATTCTGGGATAATATTCTTCTCTTTGTTCACGCCGTGCCTGGTCATGGTTTATTCTGGGATAATATATGTCTCTTTGTTTGTGCTTTGTCTGGTCATTGTTTACTCTGGGATAATATACGTCTCTTTGTTCGTGACGTGCCTTGTCATGGTTTATTCTGGGATAATATACGTCTCTTTGTTCGTGCCATGTCTGGTCATGGTTTATTCTGGGATAATATACATCTCTTTTTTCGTGCCGTGTCTGGTGATGGTTTATTCTGGGATAATATTCTTCTCTTTTTTCATGCCGTGCCTGGTCATGGTTTATTCTGGGATAATATATGTCTCTTTGTTTGTACTTTGTCTGGTCATTGTTTACTCTGGGATAATATACGTCTCTTTGTTCGTGACGTGCCTTGTCATGGTTTATTCTGGGATAATATACGTCTCTTTGTTCGTGCCATGTCTGGTCATGGTTTATTCTGGGATAATATATGTCTCTTTGTTCGTGCTATGCCTGGTCATGGTTTATTCTGGGATAATATACATCTCTTTTTTCGTGCCGTGTCTGGTGATGGTTTATTCTGGGATAATATCCATCTCTTTGTTCATGCCAGGCCTGGTCATGGTTTATTCTGGGATAATATATGTCTCTTTGTTCATGCTATGCCTGGTCATGGTTTATTCTGGGATAATATACATCTCTTTGTTCGTGCCGCGTCTGGTCATGGTTTATTCTGGGGTAATATATGACTCTTTGTTCGTGCCGTGTCTGGTCATGGTTCATTCTGGGATAATATACGTCTCTTTGTTCCTGCCGTGTCTGGTCGTGGTTTATTCTGGGATAATATATGTCTCTTTACTCGTGCTGAGCCTGGTCATGAATTATTCTAGAATAATATACGTCTCTTTGTTCGTGCTGTGCCTGGTCATGGTTTATTCTGGGATAATATTCTTCTCTTTGTTCATGCCGTGCCTGGTCATGGTTTATTCTGGGATAATATATGTCTCTTTGTTAGTTCTTTGTCTGATGATTGTTTATTCTGGGATAATATTCGTCTCTTTGTATGTGCCGTGCCTGGTCATGGTTTATTCTGGGATAATATTCTTCTCTTTGTTTGTGCCGTGCCTGGTCATGGTTTATTCTGGGATAATATATGTCTCTTTGTTCGTGCCGTGCCTGGTCATGGTTTATTCTGGGATAATGTACGTCTCTTTGTTCATGCCGTGCCTAGTAATGGTTTATTCTGGGATAATATACATCTCTTTGTTCGTTCCGTGCCTGGTCATGGTTTATTCTGGGATAATATACGTCTCGTTGTTCGTGCCGTGTCTAGACATGGTTTATTCTGGGATAATATACGTCTCTTTGTTCGTGCCGCTCTGGTCATGGTTTATTCTGGTATAATATTCTTCTCTTTGTTCATGCCGTGCCTGGTCATGGTTTATTCTGGGATAATATATGTCTCTTTGTTCGTGCCGTGTCTGGTCACGGTTTATTCTGGGATAATCTATGACTCTTTGTTCGTCACATTCCCCGTCATGGTTTATTCTGGTATTATATACGTCTGTTTGTTCATGCCATGCCTGGCCATGGTTTGTTCTGGGATAATATATACGTCTCTTTGTTCGTGCCGTGCCTGGTCATGGTTTATTCTGGGATAATATACGTCTCTTTGTTTGTGCCGTGTCTGGTCATGGTTTATTTTAATTTAAAGGACCACTATAGTGCCAGGAAAACATACTCGTTTTCCTGGCACAATAGTGCCCTAAGGGCGCCCCCACCCTCAGGGTACCACTCCCGTGGCGCTGAAGGGGGAGGAAGGGGTTAATCCCTTACCTTTTTTCCAGCGCCGGGCTCCCTCGGCGCTGGGACTCTCCTCCCTCTTCTTCCGTCATTTGGCTGAATATGCATGCGCGGCAAGAGCCACGCGCACATTCAGCCAGTCCATAGGAAAGCATTCTCAATGCTTTCCTATGGACGCTGGCGTCTTCTCACTGTGAAAATCACAGTGAGAAGCGCGGAAGCGCCTCTAGCCGCCGTCAAGGAGACAGCCACTAGAGGCTGGATTAACCCTGCAAAAAGGGTTAACCCTAGCTGGACCTGGCACCCAGACCACTTCATTAAGCTGAAGTGGTCTGGGTGCCTATAGTGGTCCTTTTTTCCCTCTAGTACTTTTTCCTCTCTGTTTCGTGTCATGCTTTCCCTATTGATGCTAATATTGACCTTTTGGTAATGTACCTACATGATGACACTAGTGTAACTGCCGTGTAAGTACCAATATTCTGTTTTGTAATCGTCCTATGTCTCTCATTGCTTGTCTTGTCTTTCACTAATAAACTAAGATATCTGTCTTCCAGTCCATGCGCCGAGCTAATCGAGGAACTGTCGGAGGATACTTTCTGGCCGGAAGAAGCATGACCTGGGGTCCAGTAAGTATAGCGAACAGCTAGAAGATAATATCATATAAAAACCAGTCTCAGCTTATACACTTATACACACAAAAACTTTTCGATGAATTATCAGCCTTCTACTTTAGACACAGAAACTTGAAACCAGTTAGGAAATAACATGTATTGCAGGATTAGTGGAACAAAAAGGTAAATGTTGAAGGTTAGGACTAAATAGGTAGAAATATTGGGATAATGACAATATTGTTTTGTTTTTTTAAATTTAAATATGATTAAAGGGACACTTGTATTTACTGTATCGATAATGATGCACTCAGGCTATCTATCACCAGCCTGTTTTTGTCATACTGTCCAATGCAAGTGGTTGGATAAAATATACATATAATGCGATTGCATATATGAAAATTATTAAAGTACAGAACCATTTAAACAATGTAAAAAAATATCAATTACAAACCGGTCAAGAAGATTAGCTCAATAAAGTGAGAGAAAATTCTGATACCACAACAGATTGTCAAATCTGTCCAATATAAAGGGAAGGCAACCTAGCTAAGGGGAAGACGACGATGTGAAAGCCTTCAAAATGGTGAATCATCTGCTCACTGATTATTGATAAGGTCTCAGTAGACATAATTAAACACTGTGAGCTCCAGTAAAGGGCAGCCAGACTCATTCTATCTTTGGATTTCTTCCAGGTTGGGGCCTCTCTGTTTGCCAGTAACATTGGCAGTGGGCACTTTGTGGGACTTGCAGGTACTGGAGCAGCAAGTGGACTGGCAGTGGCAGGATTTGAGTGGAATGTAAGGCGATGATTGAGAACTAAATGTCCAGTTACTGAATAACCATCTCAGTCTAAACTGCACAGGTTCTGCCTTCCATAAAAACACTATATTCTCGCAAATCATTTCCTTTATCTATCTGACTTGCTGCCTATTGTCACATTATATGCTAAGATCTTGCACTATCACCGAGACCCTGTGACACTAATAACCTGCACTATCACCGAGACTCTGTGACACTAATATCCTGCACTATCACCGAGACCCTATGACACTAATACCCTGCACTATCACCGAGACCCTATGACACTAATACCCTGCACTATCACCGAGACTCTGTGACACTAATATCCTGCACTATCACCGAGACCCTATGACACTAATACCCTGCACTATCACCGAGACCCTATGACACTAATACCCTGCACTATCACCGAGACTCTGTGACACTAATACCCTGCACTATCACCGAGACCCTATGACACTAATACCCTGCACTATCACCGAGACTCTGTGACACTAATACCCTGCACTATCACCCTATGACACTAATACCCTGCACTATCACCCCTGTGACACTAATACCCTGCACTATCACCGAGACCCTGTGACACTAATATCCTGCACTATCACCGAGACCCTGTGACACTAATACCCTGCACTATCACCGAGACCCTGTGACACTAATATCCTGCACTATCACCGAAACTCTGTGACACTAATACCCTGCATTATCACCGAGACTCTGTGACACTAATATCCTGCACTATCACTGAGACTCTGTGACACTAATACCCTGCACTATCACCGAGACTCTGTGACACTAATAACCTGCACTATCACCGAGACTCTGTGACACTAATACCCTGCACTATCACCGAGACCCTGTGACACTAATACCCTGCATTATCACCGAGACTCTGTGACACTAATATCCTGCACTATCACCGAGACTCTGTGACACTAATACCCTGCACTATCACCGAGACCCTGTGACACTAATACTCTGCACTATCACCGAGACTCTGTGACACTAATATCCTGCACTATCACCGAGACCCTGTGACACTAATACCCTGCACTATCACCGAGACCCTGTGACACTAATAACCTGCACTATCACCGAGACTCTGTGACACTAATACCCTGCACTATCACCGAGACCCTGTGACACTAATACTCTGCACTATCACCGAGACTCTGTGACACTAATATCCTGCACTATCACCGAGACCCTATGACACTAATACCCTGCACTATCACCGAGACCCTATGACACTAATACCCTGCACTATCACCGAGACCCTATGACACTAATACCCTGCACTATCACCGAGACTCTGTGACACTAATACCCTGCACTATCACCGAGACCCTGTGACACTAATACCCTGCACTATCACCGAGACCCTGTGACACTAATACTCTGCACTATCACCGAGACTCTGTGACACTAATATCCTGCACTATCACCGAGACCCTATGACACTAATACCCTGCACTATCACCGAGACCCTATGACACTAATACCCTGCACTATCACCGAGACTCTGTGACACTAATACCCTGCACTATCACCGAGACCCTATGACACTAATACCCTGCACTATCACCGAGACTCTGTGACACTAATACCCTGCACTATCACCAAGACCCTGTGACACTAATACCCTGCACTATCACCGAGACCCTGTGACACTAATATCCTGCACTATCACCGAGACCCTGTGACATTAATACCCTGCACTATCACCGAGACCCTGTGACGCGTATCACCACACTATCACGAAACTCTGTGACACTAATACCCTGCATTATCACGAGACTCACCAGCTGACACTAGCCATCACTACTCACTGAGACTCTGTGACACTAGCCACCCTGCACTATCACGAGACTCTGGGCGCGCAACCTGCTGCGGTCACGAGACTCTGTGACATAATACCCTGCACTATCACCGAGACCCTGTGACACTAATACCCTGCATTATCACCGAGACTCTGTGACACTAATATCCTGCACTATCACCGAGACTCTGTGACACTAATACCATGCACTATCACCGAGACCCTATGACACTAATACCCTGCACTATCACCGAGACTCTGTGACACTAATACCCTGCACTATCACCGAGACCCTATGACACTAATACCCTGCACTATCACCGAGACTCTGTGACACTAATACCCTGCACTATCACCGAGACTCTGTGACACTAATACCCTGCACTATCACCGAGACCCTGTGACACTAATACCCTGCACTATCACCGAGACCCTATGACACTAATACCCTGCACTATCACCGAGACTCTGTGACACTAATACCCTGCACTATCACCAAGACCCTGTGACACTAATATCCTGCACTATCACCGAGACCCTGTGACATTAATACCCTGCACTATCACCGAAACTCTGTGACACTAATATCCTGCACTATCACCGAGACTCTGTGACACTAATATCCTGCACGATCACAGAGACCCTGTGACACTAATATCCTGCACGATCACAGAGACCCTGTGACACTAATATCCTGCACTATCACCGATACTCTGTGACACTAATATCCTGCACGATCACAGAGACTCTGTGACATTAATATTCTGCACTATCACGAGACTGTGACACTAATATCCTGCACTATCACTGAGACTCTGTGACACTAATATCCTGCACGATCACAGAGACTCTGTGACACTAATATCCTGCACGATCACAGAGACTCTGTGACACTAATATCCTGCACGATCACAGAGACTCTGTGACACTAATATCCTGCACAGTCACAGAGACTCTGTGACACTAATATCCTGCACGATCACAGAGACCCTGTGACATTAATATTCTGCACTATCACTGAGATTCTGTGACACTAATATCCTGCACTATCACTGAGATTCTGTGACACTAATATCCTGCACTATCACTGAGACTCTGTGACACTAATAGCCTGCACTATCACCGATACTCTGTGACACTAATATCCTGCACGATCACAGAGACTCTGTGACATTAATATTCTGCACTATCACCGAGACTATGTGACACTAATATCCTGCACTATCACTGAGACTCTGTGACACTAATATCCTGCATTATCACTGAGACTCTGTGACACTAATATCCTGCACGATCACAGAGACTCTGTGACACTAATATCCTGCACTATCACTGAGACTCTGTGACACTAATATCCTGCACTATCACTGAGACTCTGTGACACTAATATCCTGCACTATCACTGAGACTCTGTGACACTAATAGCCTGCACGATCACAGAGACCCTGTGACACTAATATCCTGCACTATCACCGAGACTCTGTGACATTAATATTCTGCACTATCACTGACACATTGTGACACTAATATCCTGCACTATCACTGAGATCCTGGATTAGATTCCATTTGGACAGAACAGTATGGATTGTAAATAATTGATAATGTATATTGTTTCTCCTGAAGTCAAATTGAAATGTTTGACATGTGCTGCTGTCTTTTGATATCTAACTCCCGTCTGATGCTGTCTTACAGGCTCTCTTTGTGGTTTTACTTTTGGGTTGGCTTTTTGTCCCAGTTTATCTGACAGCAGAGGTGAGAAAATAGGACTTTCAGAGTATTTACTATAAGGCTTGGTATGTCTCCGATATGAGATACTTTTACAGCTACACTCTCATGGCACGAAACATCATAATACCCTCTTTGGTTTATTATCTGGCATTTCCACCAGTTCTGTGACACTCTGGATAGGGCTTAATGTTTGAAAATGTTATGTAGTGTTAAATCCTGCACTAACCAAGTAATTGCTGTTACAGTTTCTGGCCACTTTTTCTTCCGTTCCACTTACTAATTCTATTAAACTTCCCCCAGGTGGTCACAATGCCAGAATATCTCAAGAAACGTTTTGGTGGTCAGAGAATCCAGCTGTACTTGTCTCTCCTGTCCCTGGCCATGTATATATTCACCAAGATCTCTGTGAGTTCAATGTGTTGTTTTAATACAGCAGTTCTATGTCAGCCACAGTGGTTTAAAAAGTGAAACTGATCCTTGTTAATTTCTATTTTGAAAGAAAAGTAGATACTAGGTATAATGTCTCCGCAGAATGGTAAGTAAGATATTACCTGTTTGAAAAGTACAATATTCGTTGCCAAGGCAATTTACCGCAGTCAGGTAGAGGATAGGTACGGCCAGTTGCCACAGTCGGGTATAGGATAGCTACAGCCAGTTACCGCAGTCGGGTATAGGATAGCTGCGGCCAGCTACCGCAGTCGGGTATAGGATAGCTGCGGCCAGCTACCGCAGTCGGGTATAGGATAGCTGCAGCCAGCTACCGCAGTCGGGTATAGGATAGCTGTGGCCAGCTACCGCAGTCAGGTATAGGATAGCTACGGCCATTTACCACAGTCAGATAGAGGATGGCTACGGCCAATTACTGCAGTCTGATATAGGATAGATATGGACATATACTGCAGTCAGGTAGAGGATAGGTATGGTGATTTACCGCAGTCAGGCAGAGGATAGTTAGGGCCATTTACCGCAGTATGGTAAAGGATAGAAATGGACATATACTGCAGTCTGGTAGAGGATAGGTGTGGCGAAATTAACCTCACCACTGGTTGTTGGAGGGGCCTGTTTGCCAGCCTCCTGCCTCAGGACTATGGGCCATGCAAAAAGGCTCATAAAAGACCTTGTTTGTGCCTTTTTGCTATTCTGTTCGGTACATTGCATTCCCCTCCTATTCTCACATTGTCCCATTCGACTACCGAACAACTGCACGAACCAGGGACCACCCGGGAGCTTGTTAACACCTTTTAACAACTTGGAACTGTTCTTACCGCAGTGTTCTAATTGTTCGTCTGGGTGGCCGCAATTCCTGTGGACAACCAAGAGGAGGCGGCCATCTTGTTCGCATGAACGTAGGCAGCGGTGTTTGTGGCATGAATCTCAAGGAACTCAAATCGGACACAGAAACTCCTGAATACCACTGGACTTCCATCATCGTCTGCATTCGGTTCTATACAATTTAGAAGGGCACTGTTCGGTGAAATTGTTCGTCTGGATGAGAGGAACAAGCTCCAGGGTAAGAAAATTGACTATGTTTGTTAGTTTGTTCGTTTTCCAAACTACCGAACTAGACCGACCGCAAGCCCTGATTCTCTGGAACTGTTTTGGGCATGGGATCATGTGTGCGGTCGGTCAAAAATAAGACCTACAGAAAATTCCTGAACCCCTGAACTGATCTGGATGATTTTTGGATATGTTGGTCACTGAGGTCAGGGCTATCATGGGATGTAACTTTTGAGGGGTTTTTTGTGTGTTTTAAGGTATTTTGGGGGTTTTATAAAAATGTGTGTTTTTCTGCCTGGAGATAATTAAGTTAGTACAGTCCATGACTCAATTATCTTCCAGGCACAGGGGAGGGATTATCTGATTATCTGTGGGAGTGTCCTGGATCTGAGAGCCAATGTGATTGTGTAATTGTTTATACTGTGGTTTACTCTCAGGTACAGGGGGAGTGCCCCTTGCATGGGGACTTGCATATAAGGCCAGTTGTGGCTCTCGTTAAACAAGTTCCTGCTTACCCACAACATAGAGCCTCGTCTCATGTGTGTGGGAAAAGGCTGTATCTACCCTGGGGATTGCTGTATCACTATACTCCTCTGGGTTATAATCACTTGCTCTTGCAAGAGCAGCCTGCTACACTCTCTGGAGTAGGAGAGGTCTACCGACTGGAAGCTGGATCCTGGTCTTGGGTCCAGGGTGGGTGGAGGACGACGAGACCCCAGCCAAGTTGTAACGCTGGAAGTGGAGACTATGGTGCTGATGGTGTCTGGTGCGGTGCTTGTGGTATTCGGTAAGCACTAGGATTGGCATAGGCACCCAGTCGAGTTGCCAGGCAGTCCGTCACAATAGGTATTTTGATTTACTGCAGTCTGGGTTTTAAGGGTCTGCTTGGGAAGGGGACCAATGCAGTAACCTCGATAGGGTGGAACCCAGAATGCAAAGATACCAACATAAACACAAATAAAGGCAAAAAACAAGTGTTTTTATATTTACAAGGAAGACAATGAAATAAAACAAAATACAAGAACTCAATGTAAAAGAAAGGAGCCCTCTGGTGGATAAAGGGAACTCAGGAAAGTCAGCTAGCTGAGATATTTAGGAAAGACAGCTAGCACAGGAACTCAGTAAAGGGAGCTAGCTAATGAATTTAGGAAGACAACTAGCTCAGGAACTCAGGAAAGGCAGCTAGGTCAGGAACTCAGAAAAGGCAGCTAGCCCGGGAATTTAGGAAGGCAATTAGCTCAGGATCACAGGAAAGGCAGCTAGCTCAGGAAGGCATCTAGCTCAAGAACTCAAGATAACTAGCTCAGGAACACAGGAAACACAGCTAGCTCAGGAACTCAAGAAACACAGCTAGCTCAGGAACTCAGGGAAGGCAGCTGGCTCAGGAACTCAGGAAAGATAGCACAGGATCTCAGGAAAGGCATCTTGCTCAGGAAAGATAGCTAGCACAGGAACTTAGGAAAGACAGCTAGCACAGGAACTCAGGGAAGGCAGCTAGCTGAGGAACTCAGGAACGATAGCTAGCACAGGATCTCCGGAAAGGTAGTTTGCTCAGGAACTCGGGAAAGATAGCTAGCACAGGATCTCAGGAAAGGCAGGTAGCTCAGGAACTCAGGGAAGGCAGCTAGCTAATAAATTTAGGAAGGCAGCTAGCTCAGGAACTCAGAAAAGGCAGCTAGCTAATAAATTTAGGAAGGCAGCTAGCTCAGGAACTCAGGGAACGCAGCTAGCACAGGAATTAAGGAAGGCAGCAAGTTCAGGAACACAGGAAAGGCAGCTAGCCCATGATTTTAGGAAGGCAACTAGCTCAGGAACACAGGAGAGCAGCTAGCTCAAGAACTCAGGAATGATAACTAGCACAGGAACTTAGGAAAGATAACTAGCACAGGATCTCAGAAATCAGCTAGATCAGATATCCAGGACAAAAGAACCATACTTGGGATGGATGGAATGGATGAGGCTCAACTAAACAGGGAGAAGATAATTGAAGATTGTTAGCTTTAGTGAAATTATAATCCTAATTTTAGTAATGACAGGAGGCGAGTATTTTGCATTATTTTCTCCAGCTGCACTGATCACAATAAGTAAACCAATCAAAAACAAGAAACTATACAGTATATAAACCCTACGCACACCCAGATCCTTATCTTTCTTTGGTATGAATTAAATCGTAGTCATAAGACAGGATCCAAAACTGGAAAACGAAGAAAAGAACAAAGAAATCCAACAGGACGTGGAGAGACAGTGTCGCGCTGAGATGTCCCAATCTGACCACAGAAGGTGAGATTCAAACTGAAAGAACAAAAACAAGTGAAAGGCAAGTTAATGAAGTCGTGAACAATTCAACACTAATTGCTTGTATTAATAAATGCCAAGAACAAATGACAAACTGACCAGGAAACAGAACCAGACTGAAAAAACATCTTTAAAGGAACACTATAGTCACCTAAATTACTTTAGCTAAATAAAGCAGTTTTAGTGTATAGATCATGTCCCTGCAATTTCACTGCTCAATTCACTGTCATTTAGGAGTTAAATCACTTTGTTTCTGTTTATGTAGCCCTAGCCACACTTCCCCTGGCTATGATTGACAGAGCCTGCATGAAAAATAAAAAACTGGTTTCACTTTCAAACAGATGTAATTTACCTTAAATAATTGTATCTCAATCTCTAAATTGAACTTTAATCACATAGAGGAGGCTCTTGCAGGGTCTAGCAAGCTATTAACATAGCAGGGGATAAGAAAATCTTAATTAAACAGAACTTGCAATAAAGAAAGCCTAAATAGGGCTCTCTTTACAGGAAGTATTTATGGAAGGCTGTGCAAGTCACATGCAGGGAGGTGTGACTAGGGTTCATAAACAAATGGATTTAACTCCTAAATGGCAGAGGATTGAGCAGCGAGGCTGCAGGGGCAAGTTCTATACACCAAAACTGCTTTATTAAGCTAAAGTTGTTCAGGTGACTATAGTGTCCCTTTAATAATAGAACATAAAGTTAAATTCAGAAAAGACCATATCCCAGCACGATAGAAGAACATCAGCCCTAAAGAAACAGAAAAAAAGGAGGGTAAGCACGGGAAAATACTCGCCTCCTATCATTACTAAAATTAAGATTATTAGCACACTGAAACTAGCATAATCTTCAATTTTACCACATGACAGGAGGCTTCCTATTTAACGGTACCTGCAAACATTCTGGAAAGGTACATTACTCTATAATTAATTATTTTATGGGGTCCTCTTTTGTTCTTGCACTCACCTTTATCATAGGCTTTCGTTCGGTAGTTTCACGCCATTTCGCCATCTTGGTCGGCTTTCTCCTTTATGTGCTCTGGTCCTGTTCGTCAAGTCTTTGTGTTCGGATGAATTTCCGTTCGTCTAAATTTTCTTTGACAGCAGAATGCTCATTCCTTTCGTGATACGAACGGTCTATTCGTTTTCTTTTCATGGATTAATGTTTGATTTCACTTTTCATTTTGGCGCAAAATTCGGCTATTTGGGCATGCGCATTTGAATGGTTGTCTGTGTGTGGTCCTGTCTTATCAGGTTTTCTATTTAAAGATACAGTTTTCTCCTTTCCTTTGGAGTGATTGATGTCCCTTTGCTCTGGCAATTATTCCTGTTAGTGCAGGTAAGTCATTTTTTTCTCCCTTTTTCTCCTTTCCACTTTTTTAAGGGTGTATAAATTTCTTTCAAATTTAATTCTTGCTGTTTTTCTTTCTATTAACCTAGCTGCCTTTATGTCGGCGTCTAGATCTTCAAGGGATTTCTAGGCATTTGAGGTAAACTTGGATTTTCTCTTGTTTGTAATTAAGAGTGCATTTATTTGGCTGCTTCAAGTCCTCTTTTTTCTGCTTCTTTCAGTGTCCGTGAATTTGACACATCTGAGAGATCGGGTGGAGGAGAGAAATCTCATAAGTCTGACCGATGTATAGCCTGTAATGCTAAATTTTTTAAAGGAAAGAAATTAGTAGTAGTTCCTGTCTGTCTGAAGCAGCTGGTTCTTCTAAGGAGCCTTCTCCAGATATGATTAAGTAGATTCAGATGGCTGTGGATAAATCTATGGAACAGTACATAGCTCATAAACGCCCAAGAATCTCTTCTCAAAGAGACAGGGAAGATTCTGATTCTGACGCATCATATGTAGAGATACAATCTGAAGAAGGTAAAGGAATGTATTCCTCAGAAGACTCAGACTCGGTGGAGGAACATATGGATGTCAAGACCATTGAGAAACTGATAAAGGCTGTTAGATAAAGCCTGAAGCTTGAAGACCCAGACATTTCTAAGCCATCCTCTTCAAGTATCTTTCCAGAACTTGTAAAAAAGAGGCCTTCCTTTCCGATCCATGACGCCATTAAATAATTGTTTGTGAAGGAATGGAAAAGACCCCAAAAGAGGATTTCGGTTTAAGGGAAAATGTCAAAACTGTATCCCTTTTCTGAAGAAGACTCTGCAGCTTGGGATAATGCACCCAAGATTGATGCAGCTATTATTAGATTGGGGAGAAACACAGCTCTGCCTCTGGATGAGGTAGCATCTTTTAAAGATGCCATGGATAGAAGAATAGATAATAGCCTATGTAAGAATTATGTTTCAGCTGGAGTGGCCTGTAGACCAGCAGTTGCTATGACCTCGGTGGCTAAAGCCCTTATGAAATGGCTATGTCTTTTGGAGGATGATATTGAGAAGGGTGTAAGTAGACCATCTTTATTGCAATCTTTATCCGAGATTAAATGGGCGACTGAATTTGTCTCGTTTGCCTCTCTGGATATAGTTAGATCTCTAGCCAGGAACATGGTCTTATCTGTATCAGTACGCAGAGTACTCTGGTTGAAATCCTGGAATGCTGATTTATTCTCAAAAAATAATTTATGTAGTATCCCATTTTAAGTGCAATTATTGTTTGGCAAACAATTGGAGGAGGCCATTAAACATGCAGCTGAAGGCAAGAAGGTATTTCTTCTTCAATTTCATAGAGGTAAAAGGTTTTCCTAGAATTGGCAAGAAAGGAGATCCTTTCGTGATAGACCTTCCTTTAGGGAATCAAGGTCATATAAAACTGGAAGAAAATTTGCCAGAGGATCAACTTGGAGAGGAGGCCAGTCTGGAAAAGGGTACCAGAGGTAGCTCTTCAGCTGGTGCAAGTACTGCAAACGGATCCTTCTGAAGGTTTGGGAACCCAGGTCTCAGGGGTAGGAGCACGCCTCCACCTCTTTTGGGGAATCTGGGCTCAAGCAAGTCTTGATCCAAGGGTGGTTTCTGTTCTCAAAGAAGAGTACAGACTGGAATTCCAAGAATTTCCCTGTCACAACGTGTTCATGACTTTGAAAACTCCAGGTGTTCCAGAGAAAAGGAAGGCTCTCATCAGAAACATTTCCAGTCTTCTTCAGGGAGGTGTGATCTCAAGAGTTCCTCATCAAGAGAGATTTCAAGGCATCTATTCAAATCTTTTCCTGGTCCCAAAACCTTCAGGAGATTGGCGTCCGATCCTAGATCTCCACAATCTGAATCTATCTCTCAATGTCCAAAGGTTCAGAATGGAGTCTTTGTTAGATAATCTCGGTGATTCACCCAGGAGATTGGATGATCTCGATAGATTTAAAAGACGCCTATTTTCACATCCCAATAGCAGATTACCATCAAAAGTTTCTGAGGTTTGCAATTCTAGGAGAACATTTTCAGTTCAGAGCGGTTACCTTCGGCCTAAGTACAGCTCCAAAGACCTTCTCAAAGGTCCTTCTGGCTCTGATAGGGATGATGAGACTGAAGAGCCTCAATATTTATCATTAGCTGGACGACATTCTGCTTGTAGAAGAAACAAGAACAAAACTTATAGGACTGGGCAATAAGGATTTTGGAAGAATTTGGATGGATCATCAATTACCAGAAGAGCCAGCTATCCCTGGCTCTCTAGGAGCATGGTTCGACACAAAGCTAGCAATGGTGTTTCTTTCAAAAGAAAGAAGAAATCGTGTTATGTCAAAGGCGCAGAAGGTGATCGACTCACTGCCAAAGTATTCATGAGCATGCTGGGCAGTTTTTCATCAACCATTGGCCTTGTAAAGTGGGCTCAGTGGCACCTGCACTACCCCCAGATGTATTTTTAAGAAGTTTCAACCAAGACAAGGACAACTGGTCCAAAAAGATCTTCATTACAGAATTTCTTCGGAGGTCCTTGGACTGGTCCTGTATGATGTTCTATCCTGTTCGATTTGTTCTGCAGACTAACCTGGATTTCCGGCTTAAGGTGATGTTGGAATTTCATTTTAATGAGGTGACAGTTCTTCCTTCATATTTTCAGTCTCCCTCAATCCCAGAGTGACACGGTTCTCTCCACAACATACAGACGTGGTCGTCCCAGGAGTGACATCTCCAGCTGGGGATATGAACCCGGGTACTTTGCAGTCTTGGGGCTGCTATTTTGCCTCTGAGCCACCATACAGCACAAGTAATAGCCAGAAGTCTATCTTGCCTTGTATTCAGCACTGGGGGCTGGACGTTATTCTGTGGCTGCTCCAACATTCTCAGCACACCTGCAGCTGATGGCCTCATTAGCCAGGTATAAAACACTGCCTCTCCCAGAAGGCAGTGTCAGTTCCTTGACTCTGGTGATCATACTGCTGTTTTGTGTTCTCCAGTTTACTCTTGACCTTGGCTTGTTACTCTGAATATCCTGACTTCTGGCATCCTCTGACCTCGGCTTTCTTCTCGTTAATCCTGATTTCTGGCACCCTCTGACCTCTGGCTTACCCACGACAATTCTCCTGCTTTAACCGTTCCTGTAGTGCGACTTGGAGAATTATCCTGCACAGCCCCCGTGCACCGACTCACAGGCCAGGTGAATTCTTACCTGACCACCTCGGCCTGTGTTTACTTGCAAGGGTGAGCATACATCTCTGCCTGCCGGACTCCCAACCCAGGTAAGCCCTGATACAGAGAAAGAGAGATGGCGTACTCTGGATGTCTCCAGGTGCCTTTATATTTATCTGGATAAGATAACTAGCTGGAGAAAATCTTCCAGTCTCTTTCTGAACTTCGCTGGATTTCGTAGAGGCTTCGATGCATCTAAATCTACTTTAAGCCGCTGGATTGTTAATGACATTTCTTCCGCATATCAGGCTCAAGAAACACAAGTCCCTTCTGGATTGAAGGCTCATTCTACAAGATCTCTCTTTACTCCAATTGAAAGCATTTGCAGAGCAGCTACATGGGCATTCACCAACACCTTAATTAGGCATTATGCCTTGCATGTGAAGTCCAGAATGGCTACTGAATTTGGAAGTAATGTTCTTTCCTCCGTTTCATGATTCTGAACAAATAAGTAATTTCTTCTGATGCATTATTACGTTTGTCTTAGTTTTTATTTCCCTTCCCTGAGTTGAGCTTGGGTATTACCCTATCGTGATGCTGCCATGGATTAGCCAGGAATTCAGAAAATTTCCTCATACTTACCATAATTCTCTTTTCCTGGATATATCCATGACAGCATCCATAAATTTTCCCTTCCCATGTTTTTAGATCCTTTGAGCGTGTTACATGACTGATGGTACCAGGTAACAATATGTTATTGTGTGAGGAGGCAGGGGACCGTGGGACATTATGTTATTTGTCTGAGGGGGCACGGGACAGTAGGACACTATGTTATTGTGTTGGGGTGGGGGCAGGGGCGTACCTAGAGCATTTGGCACCCGGGGCGGATCCTGTGCTTGGCACCCCCCTCCCCCCCCAAAAAAAAACCTGTAAAAAATGTTAAAGGTTTTCTTTCTATACTGGGCTCGGCCACGCTACAGGGAGGGAGGGACAGGAGGGAGCGCTGAGCGTTTCCCTCCTGTCAGCCCCTCTCCTCAGGCTGCGCCCGGGTGTTGCGGTCTGCCCTCATGGACGCACTGCCCGGGCAAAGCTGCAGCCGCCTGAGGCTCTCTACAGAGCGCTCGGGCGGCTGCAGCATGGGGGAGTCGGCGCTCCTGGTCATGGCACCCCCCACCCTGGTGGCACCCGGGGCGGACTGCCACCTCCGCCCCCCCTTAGTACGCCACTGGGTGGGGGACACTGGGTGTGGCGGAACCTGCCACCTATTTGTTTTATAGACTGTTCTGTTCATGTCAAAGACTTATCTTGTTTGACAATTGGGGTCTTCCGAACAAACTGGAGCTATATTGTCCGTATACCATACCATTTACCGAACAGTTGGATCACCCAGGGGAGTCGTGTGCCTCCAGTTGACCCTATTAACCTTATTCACACTTAGAAACTGCAAGATTCTAGGCAGTCGCCTGGGTGGCCGTCGTTCATATGACCGAACACGTGGCCATCTTTCTCCACGAACACAGACAGCGATGTTTGGTCGTCGAGTGCATGGTATAATCGGACACACGACAACGCGAACACAGCTGAACTACCACCCCTTCGTGTCTTTGGTTAAGTTCACCTGGAAAGAGTGGCATTTGTATAAAACAAACTCCCGAATGAGGGGCCCACAATTCCCTGCTATACGAATGGTTCCATTCGTTATTTTCTATGTTTCATACTACTGAAAGACCGGTCAAAGCCTAATCATCTCTGGAATTGTTTTGGGGCTTCACTCATGGTCGACTGGTCTGAACTTTACTCGAACTCCGAAACCACCCAACAGATCTGAGTGATATTTTGACAAAGTGGGTGCTCAGATCCCAGCTATTCAACAAACCTTCGGGGGCTTCTGAAGTTATTGTTATTGTGTGAGGGTGTAGGGGACAGTGGGACATTGTGTTATTGTGTGAGCAGGTGCGGGGCAGTGGGACATTATGTTATTGTGTGAAGGGGCAAGGCACATTATGTTATTGTGCGAGGGGGTAAGGGACAGTGGGACATTGTTATTGAGGTAGGGGACAGTGGGACATTTTGTTATTGTGTGAGGGGTGGGGGACAGTGGGATATTGTGTTATTGTGTGAGGGGGTGGGAGACAGTGGGACATTTTGTTACTGTGTGAGGGGGTGGGGGACAGTGGGATATTGTGTTATTGTGTTAATGGGTAGGGGACAGTGGGATATTGTGTTATTGTGTGAGGGGGTGCGGGACAGTGGGACATTGTGTTATTGTGTGAGGGGGTAGGGGACAGTGGGACATTGTGTTACTGTGTGAGGGGTGGGGGACAGTGGGGCATTGTGTTATTGTGTGAGGGGGTGCAGGACAGTGGGACATTGTGTTACTGTGTGAGGGGGTGGGAGACAGTGGGACATTGTGTTATTGTGTGAGGGGGTAGGGGACAGTGGGATATTGTGTTGTGTGAGGGAGTGCGGGACAGTGGGACATTGTGTTAATGGGTGGGGGACGGTGGGGCATTGTGTTATTGTGTGAGGGGGTGGGAGACAGTGGGACATGGGACATTGTGTTGCACTGTGTGAGGGTGGGGAGACAGTGGGGACAATGTTGTATTATTGGCAGGGGTAGTGGACAGTGGGATGTGTGTGTTGTGTGAGGGAGTGCGGGACAGTGGGACATTGTGTGTTAATGGGTGAGACGGGGCATTGTGTTGTGTGTGGGGGTGGGGAGGCAGTGGGACATTGTGTTGTGTGTGAGGGTAGTGGACAGTGGGATATTGTGTTGTGTGTGAGGGAATTAGGGACAGAATTAGGACATTTAAATGATGTTACTATGTGAGGGTGGGGACAGTGGGACCCCGTGTTACTGTGTGAGGGGGTGGGGACAGTGGGACATTGTGTTACTGTGTGAGGGTGAGGAGACAGTAGGACAGCAGTGGTGTGTGTGAGGGTGGGGACAGTGGGACGTGTGTTTACTGTGAGGTGGGAGACAATTGGGACATTGTGTTACTGTGTGAGGGTGGGAGTGGACATTGTGTTATTGTGTGAGGGAGTGCGGGACAGTGGGATATTGTGTTACTGTGTGAGGGGGTGGGAGACAGTGGGATATTGTGTTATTGTGTGAGGGGGTGGGAGACAGTGGGACATTGTGTTATTGTGTGAGGGGGTAGTGGACAGTGGGATATTGTGTTGTGTGAGGGAGTGCGGGACAGTGGGACATTGTGTTACTGTGTGAGGGGGTGGGGGACAGTGGGACATTGTGTTACTGTGTGAGGGGGTGGGGGACAGTGGGACATTGTGTTACTGTGTGAGGGGGTGGGAGACAGTGGGACATTGTGTTATTGTGTGAGGGGGTGCGGGACAGTGGGATATTGTGTTACTGTGTGAGGGGGTGGGAGACAGTGGGATATTGTGTTATTGTGTGAGGGGGTGGGAGACAGTGGGACATTGTGTTATTGTGTGAGGGGGTAGTGGACAGTGGGATATTGTGTTGTGTGAGGGAGTGCGGGACAGTGGGACATTGTGTTACTGTGTGAGGGGGTGGGGGACAGTGGGACATTGTGTTACTGTGTGAGGGGGTGGGGGACAGTGGGACATTGTGTTACTGTGTGAGGGGGTGGGAGACAGTGGGACATTGTGTTAT
>OW240918.1:157666119-157677805 GCA_933207985.1 Pelobates cultripes
TAAAGTGCAACCTTTTAAATAGTCTTATAGCTGGGGCACGCCCAGCCTTGATTTACTTTCAATGCTTTTTTAATTTTATTTAGATTTAATTTATATCCAGAGACAATCAAGAACTCAGTAGTAGTAGACATAAATATATCGGATCACAGACTGAAAGAACTACATCATCCTTATACATAATGATTCTAATATGTTCCATCAAGGACAAAATTCCTTTAATCTGATTATCTGCCCTAATTGCAACAGCCAAAGGTTCAGTAACCATTAAGTAAAGTATTGGAGAGAGCGGACAGCCCTGCCTGGTGCCGATGTTCAAGGGGAACCAATTTGATGAAAATCCGCCCCCTATTACTCTTGCCGTAGGGGCAATATATAAAGCCATTATAGACTTAATTATAGTTCCCTGAAGTCCATATGCCTCCAATACCTGCCCAAGGAAGTCCCACCTGACCATATCAAAGGCTTTCTTGGTATTCAACGACCGTGCCAGGAGGGACACTTTTTCGCATTGCGCCATGTCCAGAATACCAATGAGTCTCCTGATGTTGGAAATAGAATATCTACTTTCAATAAACCCAACCTGATCTTTATGTATAATTAATTGGATTATTTCTTTATTCTAGCTGCTAACATAGAAGAAAATATTTTCTCACCAGCTTTTAATAAGGAAACAGGTTTATAGTTTGCTATGATGTCTAGATTTTTATTTTACTTAGGTATAGGGACAATATAGGCTTTTAGGATCTCCCCCGGACTCTCACCTGAAAAATTACAATAATGAAATAGCTTGGTAAAGGTGCTTTTATTATTATTTGCTAACATTGAGTAAAAACAGTCACTGAAGCCATGTGATCCAGAGGATTTATTAGTCTTGAGTTTTTTTTATAGCTGTCTCAACTTAATTTACGGTAATGTCCTCATTTAACTTGGTCAGTTGTTATGCAGAATTCTTAGGGAGACTATATTTATGAAAAAAGTTATCTGATTCTACAGAGGACTGTCTAAGGGTAGGTTATATAAACTGCATAAAAATCGAAAAAAAACCTGGCCATTTTTCTGGATTAAGGAGGTTATCCTTACCCTGAATTATCTTAGAAACTATTTTTATTGTATTGTTCTTAAATCTGTTAGTCAGTAATTTATTGGCTTTATTGCCTTTATAGTATCAAGTGATTCTAAGCCTTTCCAGAGTATTCTCTCTCCAGACTGTTTAGAGCTATAATTCAGCAAGATTCAGATTATGTAATCGTTTTGGTATGAAACACACAAAGAAAACAAAAACTATCCCTTACTGAGATAGTGAGTGATATACTAAAGTGCCTGAATAAAAGCAGCTCAACACAAAAAGTGGAATACCTTAATCCACAATAAAGTGCAAAATACAAGAAAATGCAAAATACAAGAAAAAAAGGTATAAACAATATACCAGCAAGTGGAGCGCTATATTGAATATATATATAAATAATGAGGGGGTATACTCACCCCTCCAACATAGTGATACAATGTGTCCAAATGTACATACAAAGTAAAACAACAAAAAGAGAGAATATAGTGCAGATGGTTTACAAAAAATAAAATAAAAAATAAAAAATAAAAAAAATGAATAATGGTAGCAATTGGTTGAAACCACTCACGTGGGTTGGAGCCTATAAGCTATTGGCTCCGTAAGTGACTCCTTCTTGCTCTTGAGGCAGCAACACACCCCTTTATCCCAAACGATATTCTCCCGAAGATATGGAACAAACAGAGAGAGAGAGCCTCATAGGTGGTATTGTACAGATGGTGTATACAATATAGTGAGATAGTAGTAGATATGCTCACCTTAGACAGAGCCTTGAATTCCTGGCTCTGAGGTTTGTTGGCAATGTGCTAATTTATTGGGATAGCATTCCCCACATGGTGTTCCTGGAGGCTAGAAAGGACTATATGGACTAATATATAAAAAAATAACAATTTATTGTAGAGATAAAAAAATAATAATAAAAACAATATTTAGACTTCTCAAAAGCACATAAGCTAAATGATGGAAAGTCCAAGTATAAAAGTCCAAACTCCAGCTAAACGCGTTTCACTCTTGTATGAGCTTCCTCAGTAGCTGTGAAGTAGCCTCAGGAATCTTCCACTTTATAAGTGCTCTAAAGTTGATTCGGATCCTCCCTTTGAGGTCACAGGATGTGTGATTATCCAATCATAAGGTCAGAGTCTCTTTCAAATTTCTTATATTGATCACCTGTAGTAAAAAAGCTTACATTGGCTAAATTGCCTGTCAATCAATCAAAAAGCTTGATTATTATTGGTGGTTGGATGGTGCTGTATTTTTCAAATTTCCTATATTGATCACCTGTGGTAAAAAAGCTTGTATTGGCTGAATTGCCTGTCAATAAATTAAAAAACTTATTCTATTGGTGGTTGGATAGGGCTGTCTTTCTCAAATTTTTTTTATACTGATCACCTGTGGTAAAAAGGCTTTCATTGGCTGAATTGCCTGTCAATCAATTAAAAAACTTGATTAGAACAAATTCTATTGGTGATTGGATGGGGCTGTCATGTATAGCACCCATTCAGGGCAGTGGTTGGCGGAAGTGACATCACTTCCGCCCTCCAACATCTTCCCAAATGTCATTGTTAATAAAAAAAAAACAAAAAAAACGGAATGCATATTAACAAAGTGAAATAGATAGATAGGTACAATAACAGAGAGATTTCCCTCAAATATAAAATAAAAGGGATTACCAAAATGGGGGTCGATTAAAAACTTACTAGATGAGAGAGTGCAATCAAGACAAACTTCTCCCATTGGATTTCAAGACTTCATTTTATAAGAGGACATAAAACCAAATGGCATAAATTTTGATAGTACAGATATAATATTGCAGATGGTACAGATATAATATGATACTGTTGAATATATGTTAAGGATAATTAAAGGAAATGGCAGAGTTCGAAATCTATATTTAAACCTTTGGGTTGTAAAGTCCCAAGGCTAAAAATCCATCTCATTTCATTTTGAGCTAAAATTTTGTTAAAATCACCGCCTCTCCAATTTCCTAAAGTTTTGTGTATGCCCATAAATATGAGCCCCTGAGGATTGCTGTTGTGTGTAGTCTTGAAATGATTGGATACACTGTGTCCTTCATATCCCTTCTTAATGTTCCTTATATGCTCTTCTATTCTAATATGCAGATTACGTTTTGTGCGGCCCACATACTTGAGGCCACATGGACATTCCAACAGGTACACTACATTGGTTGAATGGCAAGTGATGAGATTGTTTATGTTGAACTCTTCATTTTCTTTAGTACTTTTGAATTTCCCTATATGTCTTTTTTTGCTTCCAGTGTTCCTGCACGCCAAACATATTCCACAACCAAAGAAACCTTTCCTAGTATCAATTGGCTTTATGCTGCATGGTTTTCTGATGTGGTTCCTTACTAGTAATTTTTTCATGTTAGGTGCCCCTCTAAAGATCACCTTGGGTTTGTCTGGTAGAATGGTGAATAGGACTGGGTCTTCCTTTAAGATTGACCAGTGTCTATTAATAATTTTTCTTAAATGACGGTTACCATGACTGTAATTACAGAATATAGGTATGTTGCCATTATCATTAAATCTTTCTTTATTCTCATTAATCCCTTTATCTATTAATAGGGTTTCTCTCTTAATTGCCATCACTTGATTGAGATCTTTGGTTAGATTATCTTGTTTATATCCTTTTTCCAACATTTTACCTTCTAATTTATGTGACTGTTCAATAAATTTAGTTTCCTCAGTGCAGTTCCTTTTTATCCGGATAAATTGAGATTTGGGGATTCCCTTAAGCCAAGGTGTAAAATGACAGCTCGTGGTGTGAATAAAACTATTCACATCTACTTTTTTAAAATGAGTGCTAGTTTTGATTTTATTATCTTCAATAAAAATGTCAAGATCTAAAAAATTCACTCTCGTTTTGTTAAAATCCGTAGTGAGGGCTATGCCCCAATCATTATTGTTCAATGTATTAATGAAGTCGGTTAGTGATTCTTCTGTTCCTTCCCAGATAAAAAACAGGTCATCTATGTAACGGCGATAGGTGACGAGGCCCGTCGCCCAGCCCGCCCCATGATGGATAAACTGGAGCTCCCAATATGCCATAAAAAGATTGGCATAGCTGGGCGCAAACCTCGTTCCCATCGCCGTCCCACAGGCCTGTAAATAAAAATGTCCATCATACCAGAAATAATTGCTGGTTAAAATTAAAAGAATCCCTTGCATAATAAAATCTATATGGTCAGGGGGAAAATTACCTGATTGCTCTAAGAAAAACCTGGTGGCCATACAGCCCCTATCATGTGCAATATTGGTGTAAAGGGAGCTCACATCAGCAGTGGACAGAAAATAATTTTCGTTCCACACCAATTTTTCTATGTGTCTTAATATATCCCCAGTATCCTTCAGATAGCTGGGTATTCCTCGAACAATTGGTTGCAAGCATTGGTCTATATACTCAGATAATCTACAGGACACAGAACCAATGCCTGAGACTATAGGCCTCCCTGGAGGTTGAGTGGGATTCTTGTGGATTTTGGGGAGGTGGTATAGTACTGGAATTCTTGGGAAATCAATTTTTAAGTAATTAAACTCTTTTTGGTTCAAGATCCCATTTGTAAGTCCTTCATTTAGGTAATTATGGAATTTGTCCTTGAGATTCTTTGTAGGATCTGCTCCTAATTTTATATAGGTATTGGTGTCCTCCAGTAATTTGTATGATTCCTTGTTATAGTCATCTAATGTCATTAAAACTACACCCCCCCCCCCTTATCGGCTGGTTTTATAATTATTGAATTATCTTTCTGGAATTTCTTCAGGGCCATACACTCTTTCCTGGTGAGGTTCTGTTGATGTTTATTGGGTTCTTTAATTTTATTTATATCTCTCATCACTAATTTTTCAAATGTTACCATTTCACCTGATATTAAGTTTTTGGGATAGAACTTTGATTTTTCTTTCAAGTTAGTATGTTTATAGACATCATGTTGTGTATCTTCAGAATTAGTTAAAATAGGGTTCTTGTAGAAAAATTTCTTTAGACATAATGTCCTCTTAAATTTATTTAAATCAACATATGTCTCAAATTTATTTAGCTTTTTAGTTGGTGCGAATTTCAAACCCTTCTGTAACAATTTAATTTGAGGAGAATTCAAGACATATGGTGTTAGATTGAAAATCCCTGCTTGTTTTTCTCTATCTTTCATATTTACTGGTTTCGTCTGTCTCTTTTTTCTCCTCTGAAGGTTCGCTCCTCCTCTAATTCCCCTTCCTCTATACTTCTCCGTCTCTTCTGTGGTGATCTCTGTTGGTATTGGGGTTTGTGTTTGACTCTGTTCCTCAAGTTCCAAAAATCCCCTTCCTGAGGGGTTCTGGCTAAGGTCTCGAATCTATTGGAGATAGGTATATGTGACAACCTCCTTGTACTTTTACGGATTTTACTTTGGGCCGTTAAAAACTCGTCAGATCTTGCCCTTCTTTCTGTTCTTATTGGGGTTCTGATATTATCTTGGATATATGGCCTCGACACATGTGGTTCTCTTGTTTTCATGCTCGAAACCTTAGGACGGTTCCATTCATTAGTGTGATTGGTTGTCCTGTATTCTGTTCTATTTCTAGGCCCATTTTGGAAATTGGGTTCATGGTACCTGTTTCGGATGTTATTTTGATAGTGTCTGACTGAGTGTTGTGTTTTATTTCTATCGCCTTGTCTGTATATGGGCTGTTTTCTATTTCCATATGTGTAAGCTTCATTCTTATTGTAATCAGTCCTATCACGTGTGTATTTTTTCTTTTTAATTTGGATTGTATCTTTTTCTACTTTTTCTAGGGTGTGTTGTAAATTTTCGGTGATTTTCCTATATTTCTCGGAATTAGTGTGATTTAATAAAAAATTTTGTTCCTTATTAATTTCTGCATCAAGTTTTTCCAAATTATACTCTCTTCGCTTAATTAAAGTTCTCATCATTGTGAATGAGAAAGAATCTAACATCACTGCCCATTCATCCATAAATGTTTTGTCATCTTGATCAAAGGAGGGAAACTTGGAGAGCCTCAAACCTCTCGGAGTTATTTTATCTCTGATGTATTTTTCTAGGGTAGCTATTTCCCATTTAATTCGTATTTCTTTACTTAAGAGTCTCTCCAAATTTCTCTGGCAATCTGAGATGGATCTCTCCTCAACTTGGTCAATTTGGTTGAAAAGATTCTCTTCCCCACCAAATAATTCATCTATATTTTTGCAGTGGTGTTTTTTTCTTTGTTCAAAAAGTGACATAGTGCAGGCAGGCAAAATAGTGTACACACAAAAGGTATTTGGTATGAAACACACAAAGAAAACAAAAACTATCCCTTACTGAGATAGTGAGTGATATACTAAAGTGCCTGAATAAAAGCAGCTCAACACAAAAAGTGGAATACCTTAATCCACAATAAAGTGCAAAATACAAGAAAATGCAAAATACAAGAAAAAAAAAGGTATAAACAATATACCAGCAAGTGGAGCGCTATATTGAATATATATATAAATAATGAGGGGGTATACTCACCCCTCCAACATAGTGATACAATGTGTCCAAATGTACATACAAAGTAAAACAACAAAGAGAGAGAATATAGTGCAGATGGTTTACAAAAAATAAAATAAAAAATAAAAAATAAAAAATAAAAAATGAATAATGGTAGCAATTGGTTGAAACCACTCACGTGGGTTGGAGCCTATAAGCTATTGGCTCCGTAAGTGACTCCTTCTTGCTCTTGAGGCAGCAACACACCCCTTTATCCCAAACGATATTCTCCCGAAGATATGGAACAAACAGAGAGAGAGAGCCTCATAGGTGGTATTGTACAGATGGTGTATACAATATAGTGAGATAGTAGTAGATATGCTCACCTTAGACAGAGCCTTGAATTCCTGGCTCTGAGGTTTGTTGGCAATGTGCTAATTTATTGGGATAGCATTCCCCACATGGTGTTCCTGGAGGCTAGAAAGGACTATATGGACTAATATATAAAAAAATAACAATTTATTGTAGAGATAAAAAAATAATAATAAAAACAATATTTAGACTTCTCAAAAGCACATAAGCTAAATGATGGAAAGTCCAAGTATAAAAGTCCAAACTCCAGCTAAACGCGTTTCACTCTTGTATGAGCTTCCTCAGTAGCTGTGAAGTAGCCTCAGGAATCTTCCACTTTATAAGTGCTCTAAAGTTGATTCGGATCCTCCCTTTGAGGTCACAGGATGTGTGATTATCCAATCATAAGGTCAGAGTCTCTTTCAAATTTCTTATATTGATCACCTGTAGTAAAAAAGCTTACATTGGCTAAATTGCCTGTCAATCAATCAAAAAGCTTGATTATTATTGGTGGTTGGATGGTGCTGTATTTTTCAAATTTCCTATATTGATCACCTGTGGTAAAAAAGCTTGTATTGGCTGAATTGCCTGTCAATAAATTAAAAAACTTATTCTATTGGTGGTTGGATAGGGCTGTCTTTCTCAAATTTTTTTTATACTGATCACCTGTGGTAAAAAGGCTTTCATTGGCTGAATTGCCTGTCAATCAATTAAAAAACTTGATTAGAACAAATTCTATTGGTGATTGGATGGGGCTGTCATGTATAGCACCCATTCAGGGCAGTGGTTGGCGGAAGTGACATCACTTCCGCCCTCCAACATCTTCCCAAATGTCATTGTTAATAAAAAAAAATAAAAAAAAAAATAAAAAAAAACGGAATGCATATTAACAAAGTGAAATAGATAGATAGGTACAATAACAGAGAGATTTCCCTCAAATATAAAATAAAAGGGATTACCAAAATGGGGGTCGATTAAAAACTTACTAGATGAGAGAGTGCAATCAAGACAAACTTCTCCCATTGGATTTCAAGACTTCATTTTATAAGAGGACATAAAACCAAATGGCATAAATTTTGATAGTACAGATATAATATTGCAGATGGTACAGATATAATATGATACTGTTGAATATATGTTAAGGATAATTAAAGGAAATGGCAGAGTTCGAAATCTATATTTAAACCTTTGGGTTGTAAAGTCCCAAGGCTAAAAATCCATCTCATTTCATTTTGAGCTAAAATTTTGTTAAAATCACCGCCTCTCCAATTTCCTAAAGTTTTGTGTATGCCCATAAATATGAGCCCCTGAGGATTGCTGTTGTGTGTAGTCTTGAAATGATTGGATACACTGTGTCCTTCATATCCCTTCTTAATGTTCCTTATATGCTCTTCTATTCTAATATGCAGATTACGTTTTGTGCGGCCCACATACTTGAGGCCACATGGACATTCCAACAGGTACACTACATTGGTTGAATGGCAAGTGATGAGATTGTTTATGTTGAACTCTTCATTTTCTTTAGTACTTTTGAATTTCCCTATATGTCTTTTTTTGCTTCCAGTGTTCCTGCACGCCAAACATATTCCACAACCAAAGAAACCTTTCCTAGTATCAATTGGCTTTATGCTGCATGGTTTTCTGATGTGGTTCCTTACTAGTAATTTTTTCATGTTAGGTGCCCCTCTAAAGATCACCTTGGGTTTG
This sequence comes from Pelobates cultripes, assembly GCA_933207985.1. Taxonomy (NCBI): domain Eukaryota; kingdom Metazoa; phylum Chordata; class Amphibia; order Anura; family Pelobatidae; genus Pelobates; species Pelobates cultripes. Next base: position 157,674,708 of record OW240918.1, read on the forward strand.
TCTGGTAGAATGGTGAATAGGACTGGGTCTTCCTTTAAGATTGACCAGTGTCTATTAATAATTTTTCTTAAATGACGGTTACCATGACTGTAATTACAGAATATAGGTATGTTGCCATTATCATTAAATCTTTCTTTATTCTCATTAATCCCTTTATCTATTAATAGGGTTTCTCTCTTAATTGCCATCACTTGATTGAGATCTTTGGTTAGATTATCTTGTTTATATCCTTTTTCCAACATTTTACCTTCTAATTTATGTGACTGTTCAATAAATTTAGTTTCCTCAGTGCAGTTCCTTTTTATCCGGATAAATTGAGATTTGGGGATTCCCTTAAGCCAAGGTGTAAAATGACAGCTCGTGGTGTGAATAAAACTATTCACATCTACTTTTTTTAAAATGAGTGCTAGTTTTGATTTTATTATCTTCAATAAAAATGTCAAGATCTAAAAAATTCACTCTCGTTTTGTTAAAATCCGTAGTGAGGGCTATGCCCCAATCATTATTGTTCAATGTATTAATGAAGTCGGTTAGTGATTCTTCTGTTCCTTCCCAGATAAAAAACAGGTCATCTATGTAACGGCGATAGGTGACGAGGCCCGTCGCCCAGCCTGCCCCATGATGGATAAACTGGAGCTCCCAATATGCCATAAAAAGATTGGCATAGCTGGGCGCGAACCTCGTTCCCATCGCCGTCCCACAGGCCTGTAAATAAAAATGTCCATCATACCAGAAATAATTGCTGGTTAAAATTAAAAGAATCCCTTGCATAATAAAATCTATATGGTCAGGGGGAAAATTACCTGATTGCTCTAAGAAAAACCTGGTGGCCAAAATGGGCCTAGAAATAGAACAGAATACAGGACAACCAATCACACTAATGAATGGAACCGTCCTAAGGTTTCGAGCACGAAAACAAGAGAACCACATGTGTCGAGGCCATATATCCAAGATAATATCAGAACCCCAATAAGAACAGAAAGAAGGGCAAGATCTGACGAGTTTTTAACGGCCCAAAGTAAAATCCGTAAAAGTACAAGGAGGTTGTCACATATACCTATCTCTAATAGATTCGAGACCTTAGCCAGAACCCCTCAGGAAGGGGATTTTTGGAACTTGAGGAACAGAGTCAAACACAAACCCCAATACCAACAGAGATCACCACAGAAGAGACGGAGAAGTATAGAGGAAGGGGAGTTAGAGGAGGAGCGAACCTTCAGAGGAGAAAAAAGAGACAGACGAAACCAGTAAATATGAAAGATAGAGAAAAACAAGCAGGGATTTTCAATCTAACACCATATGTCTTGAATTCTCCTCAAATTAAATTGTTACAGAAGGGTTTGAAATTCGCACCAACTAAAAAGCTAAATAAATTTGAGACATATGTTGATTTAAATAAATTTAAGAGGACATTATGTCTAAAGAAATTTTTCTACAAGAACCCTATTTTAACTAATTCTGAAGATACACAACATGATGTCTATAAACATACTAACTTGAAAGAAAAATCAAAGTTCTATCCCAAAAACTTAATATCAGGTGAAATGGTAACATTTGAAAAATTAGTGATGAGAGATATAAATAAAATTAAAGAACCCAATAAACATCAACAGAACCTCACCAGGAAAGAGTGTATGGCCCTGAAGAAATTCCAGAAAGATAATTCAATAATTATAAAACCAGCCGATAAGGGGGGGGTGTAGTTTTAATGACATTAGATGACTATAACAAGGAATCATACAAATTACTGGAGGACACCAATACCTATATAAAATTAGGAGCAGATCCTACAAAGAATCTCAAGGACAAATTCCATAATTACCTAAATGAAGGACTTACAAATGGGATCTTGAACCAAAAAGAGTTTAATTACTTAAAAATTGATTTCCCAAGAATTCCAGTATACCACCTCCCCAAAATCCACAAGAATCCCACTCAACCTCCAGGGAGGCCTATAGTCTCAGGCATTGGTTCTGTGTCCTGTAGATTATCTGAGTATATAGACCAATGCTTGCAACCAATTGTTCGAGGAATACCCAGCTATCTGAAGGATACTGGGGATATATTAAGACACATAGAAAAATTGGTGTGGAACGAAAATTATTTTCTGTCCACTGCTGATGTGAGCTCCCTTTACACCAATATTGCACATGATAGGGGCTGTATGGCCACCAGGTTTTTCTTAGAGCAATCAGGTAATTTTTCCCCTGACCATATAGATTTTATTATGCAAGGGATTCTTTTAATTTTAACCAGCAATTATTTCTGGTACGATGGACATTTTTATTTACAGGCCTGTGGGACGGCGATGGGAACGAGGTTCGCGCCCAGCTATGCCAATCTTTTTATGGCATATTGGGAGCTCCAGTTTATCCATCATGGGGCGGGCTGGGCGACGGGCCTCGTCACCTATCGCCGTTACATAGATGACCTGTTTTTTATCTGGGAAGGAACAGAAGAATCACTAACCGACTTCATTAATACATTGAACAATAATGATTGGGGCATAGCCCTCACTACGGATTTTAACAAAACGAGAGTGAATTTTTTAGATCTTGACATTTTTATTGAAGATAATAAAATCAAAACTAGCACTCATTTTAAAAAAAGTAGATGTGAATAGTTTTATTCACACCACGAGCTGTCATTTTACACCTTGGCTTAAGGGAATCCCCAAATCTCAATTTATCCGGATAAAAAGGAACTGCACTGAGGAAACTAAATTTATTGAACAGTCACATAAATTAGAAGGTAAAATGTTGGAAAAAGGATATAAACAAGATAATCTAACCAAAGATCTCAATCAAGTGATGGCAATTAAGAGAGAAACCCTATTAATAGATAAAGGGATTAATGAGAATAAAGAAAGATTTAATGATAATGGCAACATACCTATATTCTGTAATTACAGTCATGGTAACCGTCATTTAAGAAAAATTATTAATAGACACTGGTCAATCTTAAAGGAAGACCCAGTCCTATTCACCATTCTACCAGACAAACCCAAGGTGATCTTTAGAGGGGCACCTAACATGAAAAAATTACTAGTAAGGAACCACATCAGAAAACCATGCAGCATAAAGCCAATTGATACTAGG